>CAWUFW010018846.1:0-207285 GCA_963921515.1 Calotriton arnoldi | reverse complement strand
GGGCACATTACGATACCCGGCGTAAAAAAATCCGCCAGGCATGGAAGCGGCAAAAATCCGCCCGCACACACCGCCTGAACACCGACCACGCCATTATGAGTACACAAACTGAAAACCGCCATCGGCGGAAAAATCATACAAAATACCGCCCGCCATCGTCCGAGTCGGAGTCAAACCGCCCGCCACGGACGGAAACACGCACGACAACACAAAACCGCCCGCCCACACGGCCGACACACCGCACGTGAAATTACGATCGCACCGCCATGAGCGCGGAAAAACAACAAATATACCGCCCGCCAGCGCAAACAACGCCGATGAGAATCGACACGGCAGAAGCCATGGCGCCCACGTACCTGCACAGAAACCATCCGCACACAAAACCAATAGCACACAACATGGCCAACAAGTCCACACAGCAAGGCACGCACAAATACACAAGCACAGTACACATCCCGAAAACACCCCCCGGACAAACAAAAAATACAAAGGCCAGAACCCCAGACACAACACACCTGAAAACAACAGACCATGAGGACACACCCACATAGGTGAGTACAAAAGCAGCACTCCCACAGACCACAACCCCTTGCTACATTGCAAACCAGAGAGGAGAGGAGAGGACACAGTGACACAGCAAGGACAGCAGCACACCACAGAAACGCACACATCACAACCACCACCACCACCACCACCACCAAACACCGGCACCACAAACCCCCTGCACATTACACAACACACACCGCACCAGCACCACAAACACCATGGCACCACAAAGGATGCCCAAGTTCACGCCCATGGAGCTGACGGTCATGGTCGACGAGATCATCAAGGTGTACCCACAAATCTATGGGAACATGGTCCAGCACACACCACTAGCCACCAGAAACAGAATGTGGACCCGGATCGTAGACCAGGTCAATGCAGTCGGGACCCTGCCCAGGAACAGAACCGAGATAAACAAACGTTGGAATGACGTAAAGAGCCTGGTCAAGAAGAAGGAGGGCAAAAACAGAGAGCTGGCTGCCGTCACTGGCGGAGGGAATCCCGCGCTCTTTAAGACCTTCAAAGCGTGGGAGGAGAAGGTGCGAGTCGTAATCCATCCGGAGATCCTCGCCGGATTAGCAGGGGGAGTGGAGGCTGGTAAGTACAAACTAATGTATACCAGCACACCGCTATGTACACACATGCGCAACCACCATGCCACAGCTCCCAGGGACAAACACCCCCATGTCCAGCACACAATACACAACACATCACACGCACATGCAACAGACACTACCACACACAGGCCAAACCGAACAACTGTAAGATGCGTGGGGACATGTGTACACTAAGCCAGCCACGTAACCACCAACAGGTCCCCAAATATGCCAGAAGCGCCACAACGAGCACCCACCACACCCATGTGTCCGCCACAGCTGCACCAACTGACAAGTAACAGGTAAGTGGCAGGAACACAAAGTGCAGTGGGTCGGAGGGGGACAGCTGAAGTACAACACCCACCAGGCCCCCACTCCCACAGACCAGCAAGGTGGAGCACTCCCCACACCCATGTGTCAGGCACAGCTGCACCAACCGACAAGTAACAGGTAAGTGGCAGGAACACAAAGTGCAGTGGGTCGGAGGGGGGACAGCTGAAGTACAACACCCACCAGGCCCCCACTCCCACAGACCAGCAAGGTGGAGCACTCCCCACACCCATGTGTCAGGCACAGCTGCACCAACCGACAAGTAACAGGTAAGTGGCAGGAACACAAAGTGCAGTGGGTGGGACGGTGGACAGCCCAAGTACAACACACACCAGGCCCCAGTCCCACAGCACAGCAAGGAGGAGCATCCCCCACACCCCACACCCACGTGTCAGCCACCGCAGTGCACAACGACAGCCGAAAGGCAGACATCACGGTCCACAGCAATCGGTGTCAGTGGGTGTACAGCCACCCCCACGACCCACTACACCCCCCCACCCCCACAGACCTGCAACATGGAGCACCCCCGCTAAGAGCCATGTGGCATCCAGTACAGTGCACGCACGAACAACTTGCAGGTGGGAAACTGGACAGGGCTGGATTACTGGAGGCATGAGGACCATAACACCACCAACACATGGGACATGTCACGTAGCACACGAACACGCAGCACCGCCCACCGTCACGAACAAGTGAACAATGTGCACACGGACATGAACAGCAGACTCACACCCCACATGACCCATCACAGACATAGCAACACCCAAGGAGCCACGTCTGCATGCACAAGCCACACTGAATATAGTCCCACACGGCAGCCACTGTGCAACTCATCACACACAACCGAAACACCATTGAAGTCCTGTCCATGTAGCCCCTACTGCCTGTCAACCACACACCCCACAACTACGCCTATGTAAGACAAACAACACTAGACGCAACAGAGCGGAACAACATAAATGCACACGAACACCACTGAACCCATCAAACACACAGACACACCATGCACATACAACATACCATCCATCCCATCCGTCAGCCCCAGTCTCATGAAAGGCATGTCATCCGCACAGCTGCCACACATACAGCAGTCACGCTAAGACACATGCCCATGACCAACCATGTGCCAGAAGTCAATTAAGCGCACGACACACTGTGAGCAACAACACACAACATGGGCCACACCCCCCCGAGCACTGCAGTGATGCACATGGCACAGGGCAGCACGCACACCAAGGAGATGGGACAACTGCAATACGTTGGCTGGCACACAACTATCACTCACTCATAACGATGCGTCCAATGCCATGTCCAGTAACCACAACAGACAGCAAATATGCAGGGCATGTCAGGCATGCACACACCTCAGACCATGCACTGTCATGCTGCCACAACACATGTCACGTTCGGCACCCATGGCTCACAGCATGTACCCCAAAAGCATATACCCTCCCAAATGCGAATCTGGGGCATGGCCCCCATGTTGCCATATGCGTTCCTAAGCGTTCCATTTGAACCCCAAAAGCATATTCCCTCCCAAATGCGAATCTGGGGCATGGCCCCCATGTTGCCATATGCGTTCCTAAGCGTTCCATTTGAACCCCAAAAGCATATTCCCTCCCAAATGCGAATCTGGGGCATGGCCCCCATGTTGCCAAATGCGTTCCTAAGCGTTCCATTTGAACTCCAAAAGCAAAGTACAAACCAGACCCAGGATGGGCCAGGAGCCCGCATACACCAGAGTCACAATGAGTAGGGGCAAAGCAACACACCCATCGGCATGGCCAATCCGTCCCATGCCACATGTGCACAGCACACAGTCCCATTGCCTAGCACACACACCTACAGATGCCACAGCCACACACTCGCCTCCGGGAAACCCATGTACGAGATTGCACGAACTGCCAATGTCAGACGACTAATACATACTTCGCCAGGTGCAACACAATAACAAATCTCATTCTCTCCACAGGTGACGAACTGCTGGACGCTGGGGATGGAGACAGCAGCCAGCACAGCCAGCCTACAAGCCCCCAACGAGGACACACGGATCTGGAGGATCTGTCCACCTCTTCGGACACGGACCACCAAGCTGGCCCATCTGGCGTGGCAGGGCCCAGCCGCTCCCCAGGACCCCTCCTACCCACCAACCCATCATCCAGGGATGCTGAACAGTCCCAGTCCCCTGCTGCCACTGTCGTTGCGGCCACACCCACGGTCATTGCGGCCACTACCACTGCCGCAACCGCCACCATCGCCGCACCGACCACCACCGCCTCCACCACCACCACGTCTTCGCTGGCACCAGCCCCAGCGCAGGTGGTGGCCCGGCCGACTGGATCCACCCTGGGAGCCACAGCGAGGACCGTGGTGAGCAATGTGGCTAGTGGGCAGGCCGGTGGCAGCAGGACTGGTAGGAGGAGCAGGGTCAGGGAAACGCCAGCCTCCCCTGGGAGCCATGCCCTGCCTCAAATGGCCAGAGTCCTTGGGGCCTATGAAGAGGCCCAAGGACAATGGGCCAGGTCTGCTACTGACACGCGGGAGGTGCTGGGGGTGCTGAGGTCCATGGACGCCCATATGGGCCAATTCGTGTCCCGTATGGACCAACTCGTGGACCTCATGGGCCAGCTGGTGGTGGCGGTGGGGTCACAGGCAAGGCCAGCAACACCACCTCCGCCACCACCTGCTAGGGCGCAGGCTCGGGCAGCAGTGTCCACTTCCCCTGCGTCCACAGCCAGTGAGCACACCTCACCCACCACCAGCAGGTCGCCACCACACACCCCCCTCCCAAACGTGGAAGGGGCCGTCCGAAGAGGAAACAGATCTCCCGGGAGGACTTCGCACGCTCCAGTCGCAAGTGAGGCAGCCAGCCAGCCTTCCGCCAGCCTTCCTTGACCAGCCACTGCATTGACTTGCTCTACGATCCCACTCCACACAGCCATCTGGATGGCATGTGTGTGTTGGACTATGGACATAGAACCAGTGGGTACACCCTGATCATCACGCAGCCATGACCGACAGCTCATTGTCACTGCACGCACCACTTTTGTCATCACCTTACACACAATCACATGTCACAGTTTGTAATAAATGCACCTTTTTCACTAACTGCTGTTTGTGCCCTGTGTCTTTATTGTACGGAATACAACGGCCACCTTGGGCGGAAAGGCACCTGATGCGTGGCATGGAAATGGAATCCGGAGGGCCTGTAGGGACCTAGGGGTGGGAGACAGAACAGGAGCACATTCAATGAGTGTGTCACACACCCATCACACAGTACATGTCAACAACTACAAGCAATGTACACACATCGCACAGAGCAATAGGGCACAATGCCACAGTCACCAACAGTGGCATACTACCCTGGCCATGGAGCGTTGACACACTGCACGCAGTGAACATACGGCCACCCTGACACAGCACACACACACCTGCATAGATACAGACACATCATCCGTCGTACATGGACACTCACCGTCAAGTGAAGTAGCGGGCGATGAGCTGCTGGCGCACATTCCCAGCTTCCTCCTCTCCGCTGTCCACCTCACTCGAGCTGTCCTGGTCTGCGGGCTGGGGCCCTGGTTGATCTCCGTCATCCACAATGAGGGGGATCTGCTTCCGAATGGCCAGATTGTGCAGCATGCAGCACGCCACCACTATCTGGCACACCTTCTGTGGGGAGTACGCCAGTGCACCCCCGGTGCGGTCCAGGCACCTGAACCTGGACTTGAGGAGGCCAAAGGTACGCTCGACCACACGTCTGGTCCTCCCATGTGCCTCATTGTATCGATCGTCTGCTGGGGTGCGAGGATTCCTCAATGGACTGAGCAGCCATGCCCCATTCGGATACGCAGAGTCACCTGGGTGTGAGGGACACAGAGAACCGTTGCTATTCCAACTGGACAGGGGACAGCATCGCACAACCAGCACGCTACACCACTCCACATACTCACCGACAATACAGCCACGATCCTGTTGCAGATTGGCCATCAGTCGTGGCAAGATGCTGTTGCGCATTATGTGTGCGTCATGGGCCGAGCCTGGAAACTTTGCACACACGTGGGTGATCACCATGTCCGCAAGGCACACCACTTGCACATTCAGGGAGTGCGTGTGCTTCCTGTTGCGGTACAGGTGCTCAGTGGCCTGTGGTGGAACAAGGCCAACATGAGTGCAGTCAATGGCTCCCACGACGTGTGGGATTCTGCCAAGGGCATAGAATGCACCCTTCACTGCCGCCAATTCACGAGCCCTGGGGAATCTGATGTACCTGTTCCGGTACAGCATCATGGCTGCCAGTACATCCCTCAGCACCTTGCTGAACATGGGCTGGGACATCCCTCCTCCACTGCCCACTGTGTGCTGGAATGACCCAGTGGCGAAGAAATGCATGGCGGCCATCACCTTAGCCGTGGGGGTGACAGCAGTCGGATACACCCTGCGGGGACGGAGATGGGGCTCTAACATGGCACACAGTCGATGCAGAGTTGGCCTGTCCAGCCGAAACTTCCTGATTACCTCTGTATCGTCCATGTCCGCCAGCAATTGGTATGGGCGGTCAATGTTCGGTCTCCGCCTGGGTTAAATGGCAGAGGACACATGTCAAAGCAACACGGCACATAGCAATTTCGCATACACATCACTGACATGACTGAGCAAGCACATGGGCCACAGCCCAGCTGTCAAGCTGGGACGGCACGGCCACAATACACTTACACAGGTCTCCCAACAATGGCAATGGCAAGTGAGACATACCACTGCCATGTGCATGCACATGGGGATCTAGGCCCCAATGACTTGCGGGGCGTGCTGATGGGGACTGACTGCATATTCGTCAAGCGGCAACGCCACGGCAACATGAGTGTCTGCTGAGCATGGTACTGCTTCCGAGGCTGGATGAGTATGGCACACGACGACGACGATGTGGGCACGGGCTGAGCGGCCAATACAAGTGGGACCTGTGGCACGAGGGGATATGAGACAGTAGTAGGTGTCAGCACTGCACCCTATGTACAGCACTGTACGGATCACAGCTCCCGAAACATTGACTGGTGTCCACATTGACAGCCCCATGCCAAGACGGCTGTGTGCTTGCAGTCACACGTCACAGGTGAGAGGTTACATTGCACGTGCCAGGTGGCAGTCGTACATAGTGGGAGCTGGCATGTGTGTGCATGTGTCTCCTGTTCAGGATCCACCAGATGGGCGCTGACTCTGTACTGACCATTGGACACAGCATGTTCCGTGGAAGGCTTGTGTGTGTGGGATGGTGGCACTGGATGTGCCTCCGTTGGGTGGGGGGCCATGCACAGGGCGGGTACGTCGATGATTGCGCATTGTTGGTCACGGTGGGTGCACCAGCTAAGATGTGTTGCCCTGTGTTCAATTCCTATGTCCGCATGATGATGGACTGTGGATGTGGGCAGACTACACATTGGTCGATGTGCTGTCCATATGCATGTGCCTTCACACCAGGCACAGCTGCCCCTGCACATGTGACCCCTGCTGGACTCGCTGCTGGGTCTGTGGAGCTGATGCACCTTCTGCGCGTGGGGCGGACAGCTCTCCTCACTTCCCTCATTGCGCATGTCATGTCTTTGCCGCAGGTGACATGGATCATGGAGGGCCCACATGTACGCGTGGGTAGGCTACACATGATTGTTCACTGGTCGCCACCCCCAGTCAGTGTTTCGAATGGGAAGGTTGTCGTGCTGGTGGTATGTTCGATGTGGCGGATGGGCGGGCCTAGGTGCGGGCTTACATTCCGGACATGGGGGTAGTTGGATTGGCGACTAGTTGCAGTACACACGGGACACGTCTCTTCCTTTCCACATCTGGGTCATCCCTTGTACTAACTGACAGTGATACAGTCATCTTCGCCCCAGCCCTCATGTCCTCCCCTCGCCCCCCAATATGCATGCTCACCTGCGAGGCTAGCGCTTGCACAGGCAGCCCCAAGCTCGCACCAGAGAGGGCAAGGAGTGCATGTGTGGGTCCAGTTGCACGAGTGGGCTGTCTCAGGGTATGATGTGTGGCGGGACGCCGTCCACCTGCGTGGTGCCCCAAATGGAGACCCGGCCTGCATGGACTATGCATCACAGTCTTCGCCTTCCGGATCCGCCACCTGCGACACCCAGTGGCTGTGGCTGCCCTTGCGGCCATGCCGCGTCCGTCTGTGGCTGATGGCCCACACATTCACTCTTTGGCCTCTCTGGGGAGGGCTCAGGGGTGGTGGCGCACGCGCTTGCACTTAGTCGCAATGGCATGTGGCGTGGTTGGTATGATGGGCAATGGATGGGATGGTGCGAGCCACCTCCCGTGACGTCAGTGCTGCTCGTGCTGTGGTGCGTCCCCCTACACTTCCATTTGACTTTTTGCCATGCTGGACGTTGAGGTTCTATTGCCTGCGTGATATGACCAGGAGGAGCGCGAGGAGACCTCTCACACACCATGCTCCACTGCCATCCCGTGCCCTGTATCGCCTGTGTGGATTGACTATGTTGGGGTTACACCTGGTCGACTGGGGCTGTGTGTGCCTTGTCAAGGGGCATGGCGGGCGCACAACAGGATCCAGCTTGTCCACAGAGGGTGGGCTGAGGTGCGCCTGGTACCGCTTTGTACGTGTGCCCGGCTGCTGTGCACACACGTGTTCACTCCCCCCGACAGGTGTCCTCTCACAATGCCCAGGGAAGCGGTGGTGTACTGTTCATGACCCCTCCCAACACGGCGTGCTCCAACTTGGCATGTGCGCATCTACCCGTCGCACCCACCCACCTGAGCACTGCGTCCATACGACTTCACACGACACATGTGTGTCTTCCACAGTAGTGCTACTCATTTGCGTTGACATCCAATACCAGTGGACTACATGGTCATGTCACGACTGCCGTGTACTTCACATACTCTCATCCTCTCTCATTCGTACTTGTGAAATGAGTCAGCGGAGACAGTTCTGGTTTCAAACATTATATTGAGTCTTCTGTCCTCTGTGATGCAGTATAGTGGACACTACTGGCAGCGGGATACATGTTGAGGATATACTGAGCATGATTACAAATGGGATAGGGTGTGGGGTTACATCTGCTTGGCCAAGGCTGTGCTAATGTACATTTACGTATGGCTGCGGAGCTGCGGACTTTGACACAGACGGTATACATGTAGCCTACCAGACCGCTCGGCATCATGGGCACAGTCCATCTCAGTTCCATGTGACAGGTTTGCTGCGGTTGTTCCTCATGCACGCGTGCATGTGAGATGACATCAGGGCATGTGCTTGCGTGCATGCAGCGGCGTGCCACTTGTTGTTGCACTGTGGTGGTTACTGGACATGTCACAGTCACTGGGGTCGTGTTGTTGTTGTATGCACTTGTCGTCCATGCAAAGGTCCTGGTATGGGATTCCCGGGGCGGGGGTGGGAGGGGTGCAGCACCCACAGACTCCAGGCGACCTATTCATGTCCACTGAGCGGTGTGTGTGTCCATGGGCGCTGGATCCATGTCGTGTCCTGGTTGTTCGTGCAGTTCCGTCCATGTGGGTGCGATGCACAGAGCCCATGCCACTGCCTCCCACGATGCATGCGGTGTTCCTGGATGTGATGGGGAACAGTGTGCATGTCCCGGTCATATCCGATGTCATGGCGATGTCGTTGATGGTGTGGTTACAGTTGCCGGTCGTTTGGTATGGCTGTTGTGGTGGTGACTGGCCAGTCCGTGCGGAAGCTGAGCATGGGTGCGGGGTTGGACTTCATAGGTCACTCGGGGAACCTGCGTTGTGGTCCGACGTATTTACAGGTTGACAGGTATGCGATGCCGTCCAGCAGGGCTTCCATGTCATTGGTGGTGTACATGTTTGCCAGCCAATGAAGCGGATGGTGGCTGTCAAGGTGTTGTTCGTAGGTTGTCCCTTGGAGGACCATGATGGGGCATGCTGGGTGACATTCGATGTAGCTGTTCTCGATGATCCGTCGTGTGGAGGCACAGTGGTTCCATTTCAGTGCGCGTGCGATGTTGGCCACATACGCCATGCCCCCATAGGCAGAGCAGGCCCTGTCGTGTGCGTCCAGAGGGAGGAGTAGTGGTAGCAGGTCCGCCTTCAGACATGCCGGGTTGGAGAGGCATATCTCGACGGGATGCTGGTAGGGACACCTCCGACAGTAGAAGACGGGCATGACGCAGCTGAACAATGTGATGCGGTAAGTCAGTCGGTAACTTACGTTCAGCAGGGACAGGAGATCGCATCCCAATGTATGTATCGTGCTGGTTTGGTACAGCTTGAGCTCTTCGGCGTAGTTGGGTAGGTGTGTTGGTGTTGCCATTTCGCAGCGGTTCGTAGAGGTGGCGTGCTCCGGCTGTGTGTGCAGTCTGCAATGTGCACGCTCCGGGGTTGCTGTGAGCTCTGTGTAGTCGTGGGGAGACAGGACTTGTGTTCTGTTGGCTTGTTTGGAGGACACGGGCCCTCTTCCCACATGCTTCTCAGACAGTTCAAGGTCGGTGCTGTGTGACTCCTTCCAATTAACTTGCATGTGGCCGACATGGGGGAGTGTTTTCTTCTTTCTTCCCCGTCCGTTGTGTGCTTCTGTGATATGCGCTATCTGCTGTGTGGTCGGTCTCCTCGGCATGCCTGTGTTGGTCTATTCTTGGACAATGGCTGTATTCACCGGCTTCTGTCGTAGGGCTGTGGTTTCGGTGTTGGAATGGAAGGTCATTCAGTGCTGTCTGCTCTCCCTTGTGTGGGCGGCAGGCTGCCTTTCCGCTCTGCGTTGGGCCTTGTGTGTGGATGTAATTCTTGGGCCACCTGTTGTCGGTCCCCGGGCTCTTTGGTGTTCCGTTTCATGTGTCTTGTTCATATGTGCAGGGTGGTATGGGTTTTTCAGTGTGGTACTGGCGTTCCTCTTCCCGAAGGGGCCCTGCTTCTCCTAGTTGGTGTTGCCGCCGCTGTGTGCTTCGCCATGTTTGTTACACTGGGGTGTGTCCTGCTGTTGCGTGACTTAACTGACATGTGTGCGTCGGTTGTGTGGCGTTGGGTGTTGTCCGTGAATTGGGCGTTGGGGACATGTCTGTGGCCGGCCTGTCACGTGTCATGTGCGTTCGGGGTGGGGCTGGTGTGTGTGCTGCTTGGTTGTGTCCCTGTGTCTGTGTGCGACGCATGCATGGCGCTGCGGTTGGCCTCTGCGTTGTGCGCATGTGTGGCGGCGTCATCGGCGCTTTGGGGCCGTGACGGGGTGGTTGGTTCCTAGTCCCAGGTGGTGTGTACACATGTGTTCCGCGATGTTAGGATTTGGCCTGTGTGTCATATGTGGATGCAATGGTGGATGTGTAGTGTGCACGCGCTGGTGGGGGGTTGTCCGCTTTATCCGCCCTTGCACTGTGTGTGCTGTTTGCGTGCACTTGTTGTGTGTGTGCCTACCTGCGTCTCCGCGGTACGTTGCGTCCTTGGTGGTGCATCAGCAGAAGCATGGGAAGGGCCTGCAGTGCTGGATTCATGCCCGGGGTGCCGCTTCTTCGTTGTCCGTGCTCTGCGTCCGTGTTTCCGCCTCTCTTTCACGTGCGGTGTCTCTTTGCCGTGGGAGCCGTTTGTTTGCGGCATCGTAATTTATGCGCCGGGCGGGACGTGTTTCGTCGGACGGTGTGTGTCAGTTGTGCTGCGCCGCTACGTGTGCGGGCGCACTTTGATGGCGGACGGTGTTGCTGGCTTGCCGGCGGTGTTTGGCCTGCTTTTCGCATCGTAATTGGGCGGGCGTGTGGACTGCTGCGTGCCGGCGGTAACTGGTGGTTTTTGCATCCGCCAGCACGGCGGTAGTGCTTCCGCCCGCCATCGTAATGGGCCCCATAGTTTGTTAAAATATCAAATTTTTTAAATGTCTTAAAAGTAATGTAAAATTAATGAAATAATAAATATAATTAAGTAAAACATACTTAAAAATACTTAAATAACCTTAAATGTAATAAATAATTAATGTAAGTAAAAAAAAAGAAATTAAACATGCATTTTTATTTTTTAATACATATATATATTAACTTAATATTAATAAAAAATATTCAATATTTTTAGCGTAGGATAGCGGGAGGGTAAAATTTACTATTCCCACTCCAGTGAGTGTAACAGTAGGGAAAGCGTTGGATAGCGTAGGGGTAAAAATTACTATTCCCACTCCAGAGAGTGCAACAGTAGGGAAAGCGTTGGATAGCGTAGGGGTAAAAATTACTATTCCCACTCCAGTGAGTGCAACAGTAGGGAAAGCATTGGATAGCGTAGGGGTAGAAATTACTATTCCCACTCCAGGGAGTGCAACAGTAGGGAAAGTGTTGGATAGCGTAGGGGTAAAATTACTATTCCTACTCCAGAGAGTGCAACAGTAGGGAAAGCGTTGGATAGCGTAGGGGTAAAAATTACTATTCCCACTCCAGTGAGTGCAACAGTAGGGAAAGCGTTGGATAGCGTAGGGGTAAAAATTACTATTCCCACTCCAGTGAGTGCAACAGTAGGGAAAGCGTTGGATAGCGGGAGGGTAAAAATTACTATTCCCACTCCAGTGAGTGCAACAGTAGGGAAAGCGTTGGATAGCGTAGGGGTAAAAATTACTATTCCCACTCCAGTGAGTGCAACAGTAGGGAAAGCGTTGGATAGCGGGAGGGTAAAAATTACTATTCCCACTCCAGTGAGTGCAACAGTAGGGAAAGCGTTGGATAGCGTAGGGGTAAAAATTACTATTCCCACTCCAGTGAGTGCAACAGTAGGGAAAGCGTTGGATAGCGGGAGGGTAAAAATTACTATTCCCACTCCAGTGAGTGCAACAGTAGGGAAAGCGTTGGATAGCGTAGGGGTAAAAATTACTATTCCCACTCCAGAGAGTGCAACAGTAGGGAAAGCGTTGGATAGAGGGAGGGTAAAAATTACTATTCCCACTCCAGTGAGTGCAACAGTAGGGAAAGCGTTGGATAGCATAGGGGTAGAAATTACTATTCCCACTCCAGGGAGTGCAACAGTAGGGAAAGTGTTGGATAGCGTAGGGGTAAAAATTACTATTCCCACTCCAGTGAGTGCAACAGTAGGGAAAGCGTTGGATAGCGAAGGGGTAAAAATTACTATTCCCACTCCAGTGAGTGCAACAGTAGGGAAAGCGTTGGATAGCGGGAGGGTAAAAATTACTATTCCCACTCCAGTGAGTGCAACAGTAGGGAAAGCGTTGGATAGCGTAGGGGTAAAAATTACTATTCCCACTCCAGAGAGTGCAACAGTAGGGAAAGCGTTGGATAGCGGGAGGGTAAAAATTACTATTCCCACTCCAGTGAGTGCAACAGTAGGGAAAGCGTTGGATAGCATAGGGGTAGAAATTACTATTCCCACTCCAGGGAGTGCAACAGTAGGGAAAGTGTTGGATAGCGTAGGGGTAAAAATTACTATTCCCACTCCAATGAGTGCAACAGTAGGGAAAGCGTTGGATAGCGTAGGGGTAAAAATTACTATTCCCACTCCAATGAGTGCAACAGTAGGGAAAGTAATGATTTAATATTTAAATAAGAATAAATTAATTATCAATACCAATAAAAAATTTATTAATATTAATTACCAATTACAAAATATTTAATGAATTAATTATAAATACTAATAAATATTATTAATAAAAAAATAATTACCTATTAATAATTAATCAACAACCAATTAATTTTCAATACCAAAAATGTAATAAGTAATAAAAAAATTAATAATTAATTAACAATAAATTAATCAATACAAAAAAATAATTTCAATAATTACTTAATTACAATTAAATTACTTCCCACCCTATTCCCTATAAACCCACAACCCACTCCAAATAATAAATTAATACAATTAACATAATTATCAATTAATCAATTAATAAAAATTAATTACCAATTAATAAAAATTAATTACCAATTAATAATTAATTAACAATAAATTAATTATCAATAACAATAAATAAAAATAAATATTTTCTTAATTACAATTAAATTACTTCCCACCCTATTCCCCTATAAACCCACAACCCGCTACAGAACTAAAACGCAAAATTAAATTAAAAATAATTAATAATTCCTAAAAATTAATATTTAATTTACTATAATTAAATTACTTCCCACCCTATTCCCCTATAAACCCACAACCCGCTACGGAATTAAATTACGCAAAAATAATTTTACATAAATTTCGTAACTTTAAAAAATATTAAACATACATTACAAAAATAATATACATTTTTAACTCATATACTAACATACAAAACACTTACAAAAAATTCGATATTAATAAAAATTCGATATTTTTTAATGTCTATATTATGTACTTCTATATTTTGACAATTGATATTACTTACCTTCATTTCGATATTATTAACCACTATATTATGTCCATTCGATATTATGTCCATTCTATATTTTGAATTCGATATTCTGTCCATTCTATATATTTTTTCGATATTATGTCTATTTACCGTCAGCCCTGCATACCGCTCCTACCTACCCGTTTTCAGTGGACGGGATCGGGAGGGCACGGCGTGCCCCTACTTCTTTATTTTCATAGAGTCCGTTCCCCAACATTATTTTAAACATGCCTCCCCGACGGCAGAAATCGCCAAGGCCGATAGTTAAGGATCAGCTTTTGGGGACGGGCGGAACGGGCAGAGAAGGAAAAGGACTCTGTCTTTTCCTTCCTGCCCAGAGAAGACAAGGACAGTGGCCAGTTCTCCTGCCGCTGGCAGCTGCCCCCCTCTTTGTTCCCCCTCTTCCTTCTCTGTCTCGCTCCTTCTCATTTAGTGAAACCCAAGACTTCAAGAAACAGGTATTACCTTCTCTTTCCTCTTTTCGTTTATTTGCTCCCCTGTGAAATGGATCCAAAAAAGAAAAACACTTTTGCTGGAAACGACCTCTTTTTCTAACATTTTTCAATTTCCAAGTTCAGCCTCGGGGTGGAGAGAAATAAAACATTCAAAATATGAAAAATAACTAACTAACTAAAGCAAGACAGAGTGGTTGAAAGGTGGCCAGATTGATTTATTCACCTAAACACATTAGCGCCACTTTACAGTGTTTGCCAGTGAAGCGCTACTTTTATTTTCTCGTCGCTCTTTGAACAACATTGTTTTCCCGGGGTGGAAAAGTGCACTGATCCTGGCGGTACTGATATACCAGCTTGATGGGTGAATTGGAAGACAAAATGCATACCGCGGCACTGTATTCACAAATGTGGTCTTTTTAAAGGTAAATAGACATAATATCGAAAACAAAATATAGAATGGACAGAATATCGAATGGACATGGCATGAGTGTTGTTTTCCACAACGGGTGGTTCTACTACGCAGTAAGAAAACGAGCATTTGCTATGCAATAGGTGTCGCATTTGCGAAAGTTTGAGCTATTGGCATTGTAAATACCAATGCCTTTTATTTCTGTATTTTAAAAACCTGCAAGCGGTGCGTAAACAGGCACTTTGTACTTGCAGTCGTTGCTTACGAGAAGCAACACTGGCAGTAACTATGCCTTTTATACTGCCAGCCTTCCTTTTCATAAGCAAGGACTATAAGTACAAAGGGCGTGTTTATGCACCGCATACAGCTTTTCGAAACACATAAATAAAAGGCATTGTCGTTTACAATGGCAATAGCTCAAACCCTTGCAAATGCGAGACCTATTGCATTGCAAATGCTTGTTATAAATATCTTCGGTGTAACTTTTTAGAACTTCATTTTTATCCTTAGATTTTTATCAGGCTAGGCCTGCTTTTTTATATCTACAACTTTTAGCTTCTCATGAAATCTGTTGTAATGTGTCAAAGTTTCTTACGGGGGTTTACAGATCAGTTCGACGGGGGTAGCCATTACTGATCCAACTTTTGATGTTTTTTAATCCAATTTCATGTTAATATTTATATTTTTGCCTTGCTGTATAACTGTATTGTTCTATTTTTAGCTGCACTTGTATGATTTTAATTGTTATAATCAAATAAAGTACTGATTGATTGTTTTATTGAACAACTCAGTGGCACTCAATGTTGGCTACTCATGACACAGCCAGAGTTGGCCTCGTCATAGCGCTTTGTTTTCATGTACTTTAAGGCATGTTGCATAGTTGCCTGTACTGCTGAGCAATAGGCTTTAAAACAGTGCAGGAGCCTGAGTGGTGGCAAGCAACCCTCTCTGCTACGGAGAGGATGTGGCGTTACGACCAAAACTGCCCACTGTGGAACTGGGCGACCAGCTTCCAGTATCTGCATCGGCTCAGCATCCTGTGATTCTGGGCAAATCACTTCATCTCCCCTGCCTAAAAAACTAAAATGAATGTGCCCTTGTGTAATGTAAATGATGCTCAAGTAAAGCGCTCCAGTACCTTGGGCTGGTGGTATCTGAGGGAGACCAAGAAATGCTCGCATGTGTAATGGGACAATGGTGGTAGTGGGGACACGTCCACTCAGTGTTATCTGAAGGGGGGGATTGTAAGTATGTATAATGGTACACTGCTGGTATTAGGTGAGGTGTAGATTCAGCCTCCTGAGCCCACACCCATGGTGTCATACCCCAGTGACCCATTCCAGAGATTGGAAGTACGACTTACAAGCAAGGTGGCGCTGGTGAGTGGTGGTCTCTGCTGCACAAAGTCTCCGCCCACAGTGTCATCCACAGCTACCCTGCGGTGCAGAGTGGCAGTGCGTAAAACGTAGGTGGAAGAGAGGGGGTGTCTCAGCCACCTGAGGCTGCTGGCAAGAGGAGGGAGGCGTAGGTGCCGCGGATGTAAGTTCTTCAGTACTTGCAGTATTCTCAGCACTTGCACCACCACATGCTACGCCGCAGCAGAAATTTAAATAATATACTGCACCATCGTGATGCCGGCATTTACCTGCGCCGCACTAGCATGTTGGCAGGGAGGCGGTACACGTGATTCTTAGTTAATCCATCCAGATAATTTTGCATGCAAGCAGGTTTAGTGCTTCCACTACACGGTGCATTGTGAGATGAGATCTCTTGGGCTCAGAGGTGCCATTCTGCGTGGTATGAGGTGAGCTGCAGTTAGCAATATGACTGAACAGGACATCAGACGTGTACTCGCAGCTAATACTACTGCATTGAAGGGGTGCATGCTCTCCATACAATATGTAAGATTTCTTTGAGGTGCAAATCACCTGGATTGAGTGCTGAATTTCTCCTGGTCAACTGAGACCCTACCTTTTCATAAACGTCCGGTGAGGGGTTACTGTGCTGCAAAGTCAGTTAAACAATATATTCAAAAGGAGTGTTAAAGTGTTAAAATGTGAACTTCTATATAATGCATTTTTTATTGATCAGCACTTATATCAACATTTACATCTAGTATATTACTACTTGGTAAATTAATCTCTGTACCCTGCTGTGGTTAAAGTTCATATTGGCAAATATTCCCATTTTTAAGTGATCTCTGTCATGGATCTGTAATGCTCTGTGTATTAACATATCGGTGTATTGTAGTGTATGGACTCATGGCTGCTTCAAGTATGTCCCACCCGTCTCCCTTCCTAAATGAGACAGGCGAACCTATCCTACTGTGGAAAAGATGGGTGGAAGGGTTTGAATCATACCTGATAGCTATAGGAGGTGACAGATAGTCTGAAATGCGTAAACAACGCATTCTGTTACATAGTTTAGGTGTTTATGGGAGAAAAGTGTACGAGGATTTAAAGGATTATCTAAACATAAATGAAGATGGAGGAGAAGGGGAAAGACCAGTAGATGTGTATCGAGCTACATTAAGAAAACTAGAAGACGAATTCAGTGATAAGATTAACATTGCACTAGAGAGGCTCAAGTTAATCTCTAAAATCCAAGGAAAGAATGAGAAAGTAATTAATTATATAGCTGTATTAAGGGATTTGTAATCAACATGTGAATTAGGAGATATAAATGAATCTCTCTTCAGAGACCAACTAGTGAGATGCACTCATGACATGAAAGTTCAAGAGAAATTATTGGCTGAAATCCCAGAGTTGCCTGAAGCCATTAAGATTGCTGAGAGCACTGAATGCACTGTAATATGCATTAAAGAAATGGGAACGTAATACAAGTCACAAGATATTGCAAAAGTTGAAAACCGCATTGACTCAAGTGAAGAAGTTTGTAACATAAAAAGTGGAGATGGTAACACAAAGCGTGGAGATGGCAAGAAACAAACTGTCAGACCAGGGAATTTGAAGTATTTTCAGATGTGGGAAATGCAAATCACACGGCCAACAATCTGAAATGTTCTGCAAGCAACGTAAATTGTAGGAAATGTAATAAGAGAGGCCATTTTGCAAACGTTTGCAAAACTTCAGAGTCACAGGACGTGCATGTGGTCAAACAAGATGAAACACAGAAGTATAAATTTAAATTCCATGTAGAGAAACTGAAAGGAAAGAAGTACGTTATCCCATGTGTGATATCAGTTTGGATGGTACAGTGTTTAAAGTAAACGCAGATTCCTGTTCTCCTTACACTTTAATAGATTTAAGGACATTGAGGAGAAGTTTGCTGGTAAAATTTATGAGATACAAGAACCTTATTTAAAACCTGGGGGCTACAACAGAGCTCCCCTATCCCTTGTAGGCATGCTAGGTTTGCACATACCATTCAAAGGGTGAACCACACTTGAAAAAGCTTACTTAACCAGGCAAGGATTTAATCTCCTCGACTGGAGACATCAGAGAATTTGGGAATCCAACTTGATCCTAATGGAGAGGAACAAGTGATGTTAATTGACAGATCTATTACAGGGAAGGAAATTTGTGAACAATTCTCAGACATATTCAATGACAAGTTAGGTTTACTCTAGAATGTTATGCACAAAATCAAAATAAAATCTGGGTTTGTCCCTGTGGTTTATAAATCTCTGCCTGTCCTGTTGATGTTACAAGAACCCCTACTAAAAGAAGTAGATAAGCTAGAGTCGCAAGGAATCATAGAAAATACTTAATGTTCTCAATGTTTTGCCCCAATTGTGATAGCAGCCAAGGATGGGAGTAAAAATATATGTCTTTGTATAGATTTGAGAGACAAATATTTGCATATGGGTAGATAGACACCAACCACCCAACATAAATGAAATGGTGAGCCTTATTCATGATGTCAATGTCTTTAGTGTTCCTGGTCTGTATTCTGCCTATTGCAAAATTGCTCTACATTCCGAGTCCCAACCATAAACATCATTTATAACTCCATTTGGAGCTTACAGGTCTTTACGCATGCCTTTTGGGCTCGCTTCGACAGCAGCAGTATTCCAAAGTGTCCTGAATCAAATTTTAAGAAATGTAAAGAATTGTTTGTTTCCAGGGTTGACATTTTAATCTATGCGGCCTCTGAGGAAGAACACAATAAATTGTTAAGAGCAGTTTTAAGTGTTCATAAAAACGCAGACCTCACAATAAAAATGGACAAATGCAAGATAGGAGTCACATATGTTGAATACTTGGGTCACACTTTATCTAGAGTGGGAATAAAGCCTAAGTAAAATCTAGTTGGTGTAGTCAAACTAGCCCTGGCTGCCACAAGTAAAGAGGAATTGAAGTAATTCCGGGGTTTTGCAGAATATATGTCTAAATATGTCAAAGGTTTTGCTGACCTTGTTAATCCCTTAAGGTCTCTTCTTGAAAAAAGGGTTCCTTTTGTGTGGAGTCCCAATTGTCTGGAAATTTTCACTAAAATCAAAGAAGCAATCATAAATGCACCCAATTTGGGAAACTTCAAAGTCAGCAGTAAAACGATTCTAACCACGGATGCCAGCAACAAAGGCCTAGGTGCCACATTGGCTCGAATTTCTATTTGGAAGGAGAACGTTGTGGCATTTGCCTAGAGGACACTCAACGAGGCAGAGCGCAATTAGTCAGAATTGGAGAAGGAAGCATTGGCGTGTTACTGGGCAACTGGTCATTTTAAATGTTATTAATGGGGTTTGCCTTTTACATTTAGAATGGACCACAAGCCCTTGGTATCTGTATTTTCATCTAAAAGCATAGCAAACAACACACCTAGGATTTCTAAGTGGGTCTTAGGGTTACCCGGATATAACTTCAGAGTAGTATATTTTCCAGCGGCAAAAAAATCACATGGCTGATTGTTTCTCAC
This sequence comes from Calotriton arnoldi, assembly GCA_963921515.1. NCBI lineage: Eukaryota > Metazoa > Chordata > Amphibia > Caudata > Salamandridae > Calotriton > Calotriton arnoldi. The sequence continues at coordinate 187,731 of CAWUFW010018846.1, read as the reverse complement.
GTATGCCTGTGGAGAGCAAGGTACTCGAAGAGGATAAAGTGGAAGAAACTATGTTATCCATCTCCGTTCCGGCTTTACCCAAGGATGAATAGGAGAAATGCATGACCAATGAAGGAAATTCTTCAACATGGTCAAAAGCATGATAATAAATGGATGGCCCAAGAGGTTCAGTGAACTTCCGGATGATCTCCATCCATTTTGAAATATGAGAAATGAGCTTTCAATAATAGGGGACCACATTTACAGATCAGACAGGATAGTTCCCCCTGGAAGGCATGCAGGAAGGTATCATAGATTTAGCCCATCAAGGTCATCTGGGCATGGACATGACAAAAAATAAAATAAGGGCTGAGTATTGGTATCCTTTCATGGACACCATGGTGGAGAGGAAAGTGAGAGATTGCTATGTATGTAGCGCCAGTGCCAAAACAAAATCTATTCACGGAACTCCCCTTGTGCCTGTAGAAGTTCCGTCTAAACCGTGGGACAAACTAAGAGTAGCTATCATTGGCCCTCTCAACTTTCCCATGGCAACTAAAACCTTCATGTTCGTTTTGGTACGCTATCACTCATATTGGGTGGTTACCCAGTTAGTAAATAACATTAACACGCAGTCCATAACTGGATTTTTTACAGACACATTTACAAGGGAAGGGATCCTTAGCACCATCATGATGGACAACGGGGTGCAATTTGTTTCAGAGGAAATGTCTTATTACCTCAGAAGATTGTCTATAAATCACATCAAAACACCTTTGTATTGCCCCAAGGCCGATGGCTAAGTGGAAAGAGTTAATAGGATGTCGAAGTAGACTGCAACTTGCAAGTGCAGCAGGAGGTTCTATAGAAGAATATGTGAGAACAATGCTGCGGTCTTACCATTTCACACCTAATTCGATCACTTGTGTTTCTCCATTTGTTTCACTAAAAGGTAGTTAACCAGGGTCCAAGTAAACTCCCAATTGGCTAAAGGGGGGAGAACCTATTTGTGTTTAAAATAGAGATGAAGTTGTCATAAGAGTGAAGCAGTGACAAGATAAATACAAGAATTGGTATGACAACAAATGGGGAGTGGTGCTCGTGAATTGGAAAGTAGGCAATGGGTGGTCGTCAAAAGACCTGCAATCTCTAGGAATAAGTTACATTCGTTTTCTAAGCCTATAAGAATAAAACATGTGAAGAGAAGCGTGGTAATCATGGAGGATGGTCATACATGGAGCATGGACAGAATTGCAAATTGCCCAGAAATCCTCATACCTACAAGGGAACCTGACACTTCTGAGGAAGAGGTGAGTATGGTAGAAATCAACTTCAGACCTACAAGAAAACATTGTCCCCCACCGTGGCAATCAGATTACAGTATGAGATAAGGCTCTCTGACATGTCTGTTCTGAAGTGTTTCAGCCCTGCTAAGTAACATGCATTGGGAGTTAGACTAGCGCATTTTTGGGCATTTGGTCAATAAACCAATAAATGTAGTGGATGGTTTCAAAATCATTAAGATAGTTCCATTTAGGAGTCTCTCCAAGGGGCACAGAGTTCAAATTAAAGTCCATTAGGGAAGAATCCTTCTATCCTAAAGATGAGATAAGTCATGAAAGTCTGGCAAACAGAATAGAGTTAAGGAAGTGATGAATGATGGCAACGACCACAGTTCTCAAGAGAATCGCCAAAGAGTCCTCCGGAAGCGAATTAATGGCTGAAAGTGCAAGAACAATTTGTGCAAGAAGTGTTTGTCTCCAAAGCCTTCCTCTCTGCTCCTCCTCAAAAACCAGCATACTTTATAAGGTATATGTGTCGTCATGATGTTAATTGTCCCTCCCCTGTGGAGTGACCCCATGTGATCACCTTCCATTCAGCAGGTACAAGTTGATACTCCATGAGATATTCCCACTAGTATTATGTGAAAGCACCAAAAAGTGAATCTTCACAAATTTGTCAACAGCAACCCTTAACGTTGTTGCATTACTCAGGGACACGGTCAATAGACTAGGTTTCCATTAACTCCACACAATAGAGAATTAAGGCAAGATGTCCAACTGTCCTTTAGGGAATGTGACCTGGTCAAATAAAATAAGCAACATTTTGGAACAGTGTAAAAGTTCACTACATCAGCTCATGGAAAATCACAGCCTAGATAGAAAAGTTAATTAAAACGCCATTTAAATTTATGTATTTCATTTTAGTATAACACTCCTAAATTATGCTAAAAACATTATAAAATCTTTCAAATATTTCATATATAAGCATTTTAAAACATTTGCATAGTGATTAATACATATAAATGCACGACTGAGTGTGGCCTATTACTACAATCTCAAAGTACAAACGTGTAAAATATTTTTCAATCTTTTCAAATAAATTTTTTTTTCATAAATCTAAAATCTACATAATAATAGGCACTTACACTAAAAATTTCAAAGTTCTAACATGTACCATGAGTGTTTTGCACCAACATATCTTATTGAGTCACTCTTGCTAGAAATGCTAAGGTGTCCATTACGATACCGGGCGGAATAAAATCCGCCATCCACCATAGCGGTAAAAAAACGCCCGCCTACACTCTCTGAATACCGACTGAGCAATCAGGATGTCGCGAAGCGAACACCGCCCGCGGCGGAAAAAACACACAAAATACCGCCCGTCTATGTCCGAGTCGAAGTCCATCCGTCCGACACGGACGCAAACCCGCACGACAACCCAAAACCGCCCGCCCTGACTACCGAGACACCGGCCGTGAAATTAGGATCTTCCCGACATGAGCGCGGCAAATCCACTAATACACCGCCCGCCATCGTAAACAACAGTGATGAAAATGGACACGGCGGAAGCCCTGGCGGCCACGTCCCTGCACAGAAACCATCCGCGGACCAAAGAAACACACACAACATGGCCAACAAGTCCACACAGCAAGCAACGCCCAAATACCCAAACACAGTACACATCCCGAAAACACATCCCCCCTGGACAAACAAATAAACTACAAATCCCAGAACACCAGCCACAACACACCTGAAAACAACAGCATATCATGACACACCCACATAGGTAAGTACAAATGCAGCCCCTTCACAGACCACAATCCCTTGCAACACCACAAACTGAGGACGAGAGCACAGAACACAGCGAGACAGAAAGGACAGCAGCACACCACAGACACGCACCCATCACCACCACCACCACCACCACCAAACACCGGCCCCGCAAACCCCCTGCACATCACACACCACACACACACACCGCACCAGCACCACAAACACCAAACCACACACCATGGCAGCACAGAGAATGCCCAAGTTCACGTCCACTGAGCTGACGGTCATGGTCGACGAGATCATCAAGGTGCACCCACAAATCTATGGGAACCAGGTCCAACAGACACCACTAGCCACCAGAAACAGAATGTGGAGCAGGATCGTAGACCAGGTCAATGCAGTCGGGAACGTGCCACGCAACAGAGCCGAAATCACCAAGAGGTGGCACGACATGAAAAGAGTGGTCAAAAAGAAGGAGGCCAAGAATCGGCAGCTGGCTGACAGGACTGGCGGAGGAAATCCCGCGCTATTTAAGACCTTCAAGGCGTGGGAGGAGAAGGTGCGAGGCATCCTACATCCGGAGAGTCTCACCGGAATACCAGGGGGAGTGGAGGCTGGTAAGTACAAACAAATGTATACCAGCACACCGCTATGTACTCACATGCACTACCACTATGCCATAGCTCCGAGGGACAAACACCCCCATGTCCAGTACACAATACACAAGACATCACTCACACATGCAACAGACTAACTAACAAAACCATGGGGGCATGTGTACAGTCAGCCAGCACCGCAACTCCCACCAGGTCCCCTTGTACTCCAGATGCGCCAGAAGGATCACTCCCCACACCCACACTCATGTGTCAGCCATAGCTGCACTAACCGACAAGTAACAGGTAAGTAGCCGGAACACAAAGTCAGTGGGTCGGAGGGGGACAGCTGAAGTACAACACCCACCAGGCCCCCAGTCCTACAGCACAGCAAGGTGGAGCACAGCCCACACCCATGTGTCAGCCACTGCAGTGCACACCTTCAGCCGACAGGTAGAAATCTTACCGTACATGGAGGGGTTTCTGTGGGTGGTAAGCCATCACCACAACACACAACACCGCCCCCACTCCCACTCCCACAGACCAGCAAGATGGAGCACCCCTCCCTCCCAGTACCATATGGCATCCATTGCATTGCGCTCTCCAAACCAACAAGTAGGTAGAGTACTGTACAGGGCGGGGTGTCTGTAGGCATGAGGACAGTATTACGACTAACATTTGGGAAATGTCACGTAGCAGAGGAACACGCAGCACTGCTCCCTGTCATAATCATGTGACCAATGTGCACACGGACATGTATTACAGAGTCATAGCCCACATGAGCCATCACAAATACAGCAACACCCATGGAGCCACGTCTGCATGCACAAGTCCCACTGGAGTACTGACCCACACGGCGGGCACTGTGCCACTCATCACACACCATCGAAGTCCTGTCCATGTAGTCGTTACTGCCTGTTCCCCACAAAACGTACAACATCGCCCATGTAAGTCTAACCTGTCTAGAACTAACAGTGTGGAACCCCAGTAATGCACATAAACACCACTGGACCCATGAAACACACAGCCACACAATGCACATCCAACATACCATCCATCTCATCTGTCAGCCCCAGTGTCATGAAAGGTATGTCATTGGAACAGCTGGCCCTCACACAGTAGTTCTGCAAAGATACCTGCCCATCACAAATAATGTGTCTGCAGTGACTGAAGCGCACATCACACTGATTTACAACATACATAATATCAATCAATCAATCACGGCATTTATAGAGCGCGCTACTCACCCGGGAGGGTCTCAAGGCGCTGGGGGAGGGGGTAAGTTACTGCTCAAACAGCCAGGTCTTGAGCTGCTTCCTGAAGGAGAGATGGTCCTGGGTTCGCCGAAGGTGAGTGGGGAGGGAGTTCCAGGTCTTGGCTGCCAGGTAGGAGAAGGATCTTCCTCCGGCGGTGGTTCTGCGGATGCGTGGTACGGTGGCGAGGGCGTGGCTGGTTGATCGTAGCTGGCGTGTGGGCGTGTAGAAGGTCATGCGGTCGTTGAGGTACTTTGGGCCCAGGTCGTGGAGGGCCTTGTGTGCGTGGGTGAGGAGTCTGAACGTGATTCTCTTGCTGACGGGGAGCCAGTGCAGGTCTTTCAGGTGCGCGGTGATGTGGCTGTGTCGGGGGATGTCCAGGATGAGTCGTGCGGAGGCGTTCTGGATGCGCTGGAGTCTCTTTTGAAGTTTGGCTGTGGTTCCGGCGTAGAGGGTGTTCCCATAGTCCAGTCGGCTGGTGACGAGTGCCTGGGTGACGGTCTTCCTGGTTTCAGTGGGGATCCATCTGAAGATCTTGCGGAGCATGCGCAGGGTGTTGAAGCATGAAGATGAGACGGCGTTGACTTGTCTGGTCATCGACAGGGAGGAGTCCAGGATGAAGCCCAGGTTGCGTGCGTGGTCCGTTGGCTTGGGCGCGGTGCCCAGGGCCGGGGGCCACCAGGAGTCGTCCCAGGCGGAGGGTGATGAGCCCAGGATGAGGACTTCCGTCTTGTCTGCGTTCAGTTTAAGGCGGCTGTTCCTCATCCAGTCGGCGACGTCTCTCATCCCGTCGTGTAGGTTGGCTCTGGCGGTGGTGGGGTCGTTGGTGAGGGAGAGGATCAGCTGGGTGTCGTCGGCGTAGGAGATGATGTTGAGGTTGTGTCGGCGTGCGATGGCTGCGAGGGGGCTCATGTAGACGTTGAAGAGGGTTGGGCTGAGTGAGGATCCTTGTGGAACGCCGCAGATGACTTCGGTGGCTTCGGATCTGAACGGGGGGAGGCGGACTCTCTGGGTTCTTCCGGCGAGGAACGAGATGATCCATTCCAGTGCTTTCTCTTGGATTCCGATGTTGCTGAGGCGCTTCACTAGGGTGCGGTGGCAGACGGTGTCGAACGCCGCAGAGAGGTCCAAGAGGATGAGGGCAGCTAATATAGTCAACACCCCAAGAGCACTGCATTGCTGCACATGGCCGAGGGTAGCACGCACACCAAGGAATTGGCCCATCTGCAATACGTCGTGTGGCACACAACCATCACTCACTCACTACAATGCTTGCAGTGTAATGTCCATAAATGATAACAGTGAGCAGATATGCTGGGGATGTCAGACATACACACACCTTTGTCTCTGCACTGTCATGTTGCCAAAACACATGTCCCGTTCTGCACACATATGTCACAGTTTGTACCCCAAAACCATATTTCACCTCAAAAGCGTTGAGGGGCTGTACCCCCTTTTGCCATCTGCGTTTCTAAGCGTTCCATTTGAACCCCAAAACCATATTTCACCTCAAAAGCGTTGAGGGGCTGTACCCCTTTTGCCATCTGCGTTTCTAAGCGTTCCATTTGAACCCCAAAACCATATTTCACCTCAAAAGCGTTGAGGGGGCTGTACCCCTTTTGCCATCTGCGTTTCTAAGCGTTCCATTTGAACCCCAAAACCATATTTCACCTCAAAAGCGTTGAGGGGCTGTACCCCTTTTGCCATCTGCGTTTCTAAGCGTTCCATTTGAACCCCAAAAACATATTTCACCTCAAAAGCGTTGAGGGGCTGTACCCCTTTTGCCATCTGCGTTTCTAAGCGTTCCATTTGAACCCCAAAACCATATTTCACCTCAAAAGCGTTGAGGGGGCTGTACCCCTTTTGTCATCTGCGTTTCTAAGCGTTCCATTTGAACCCCAAAACCATATTTCACCTCAAAAGCGTCGATGGGTCTGGAGCCCGCATACACCCAAGCCACAAAATGTAGGAGTACAGCAACACACACTGATTGTCATCGCTAATCCGCCCCATGCCACATGAACACAACACACAGTTCCATTGCCTTGCTCACGCATACACACATCGTACATCCACACACACGCCACTGGGAAACCTGTGCATGACAGTGCACGAACTGTGAATGTCAGACAACCAATACAAACTTTGCAAGGTGCAACACAATAACCTATCTCATTCTCCCCACAGGTGCCGAACAGCTGGATGCTGGAGAGGGAGACAGCAGCCAGCACAGCCAGTCCGCAAGCCCCCGACCCGGACTCACGGATGTAGAAGACCTGGACACCTCTTCGGACGAGGACCACCTAGCAGGCCCGTCTGGAGTGGCAGGGCCCAACCGCTCCCCAGGGCCCCTCCTACCCACCAACACATCACCCAGGGCTGCTGACCAGTCACAGACCCCTGCTGCCACGGTCGTTGTGGCCACCACCACCGCCGCAACAACCACCACCACCACGCCATCCCTGGCCACAGCACCTGCGCAAGGGGTGGCACACCCGTCGTGCTCGACCCTGGGAGCCAGACAGAGGACCGTGGTGACCAATGTGGCGAGTGGGCAGGTCGGTGGCAGCAGTACCGGTGGGAGGAGCAGGGTCAGGCCAACGCCATCTGAGCCTGGGAGCCAAGCCCTGCCGCAAATCTCAAGAGTCCTTGGGGCCTATGAAGAGGCCCAAGGACAATGGGCCAGGTCGGCTGCCGACACGCGGGAGGTCCTTGGGGTGTTGAGGTCCATGGACGCCCATATGGGCAAATTCGTGACCCGTATGGACAAACTTGTGGACCTCATGGCCCAGCAGGTGTTGGGGGGGAGGGCCCAAGCAAGGCCAGCCACACCACCGCCGCCACCACGTGTTGTGGCGCAGGGTCGTGCAACATCTAGTTCCCCTGCGTCCACAGTGAGTGAGCAGTCCTCAGCCACCACCAGCAGCCCACCAACACAACTCCCCCCTACCAAACGTGGAAGGGGCCGTCCGAAGAGGAAACAGGTGTCCAGAGAGGACTACGCACGCTCCAAACGCCAGTGAGTCAGCCAGCCACCCTGACCACCTACTGCACTGACTTTGACTACGATCCTACCCCACACTGCCATGTGAATGGCATGTGTCTGTTGGACTGTGGACATATAACTACATGGGTACACCTTGACCATCACACAGCCATGTCCGTCAACTCATTGTCACAGCATGCACCACTTCTGTCATCACCTTGCACACAATCACATTTCACCGCTGTAAATAAATACACCTTGATCACAATCTGCTTCATGTGCCCTGGGTTTAATCAATGATGTGCAACCCCTAACATGAGCAGGAATGCCTCTGCTGTGTGGCATGTAGATAGGCCAGGAGATGTTGTAGGGACCTAGGGGTGAAAATCAGACAAGAGTCCATTCAATTAGTGTGTCACACACCCATCACACAGTACTTGTCACCAACTACATGCAATGTACACACATCTCACAGAGCAACGGGGCACAATGCCACAGCCACTGTCAGTGGCATACTACCCTGGACATGGACCATTGCCACACAGCACTCAGTGAACAAAAGGCCTCCGTCACAATGCACACATACACCTGCACAACTACAGCTACATCAGCCGTCGTACATGGTCACTCACCTTCAAGTGAAGTAGCGGGCGATGAGCTGCTGACGCACATTCACAGCTTCCTCCTCTCCACTGTCCTCTTCACTGGACCCGTCCTGGTCTGCAGGCGGGGGCCCGGGCTGATCACCGTCATCCACTATTAGGGGGATCTGCTTGCGAATAGCCAGATTGTGCAGCATGCAGCATGCCACAACTATCTGGCACACCTTCTGTGGGGAGTACGCCAGTGCACCCCCGGTGCGGTCCAGGCATCTGAATCTGGACTTCAGGAGGCCAAAAGTCGGCTCCACCACACGTCTGGCCCTGCCATGTGCCTCATTGTAGCGGACATCAGCTGGTGTCTGAGGATTACGTAATGGGCTGAGCAGCCAAGGCCCATTCGGATAAGCAGAGTCCCCTGGGTGTGAGGAATACCGAGATTAGTTGCAATTCCAACTGTCCCCAAGACAGCATCGCACACCAGGCACGCTACACGAGTACACATACTCACCAACAATCCAAGCACGGTCCGGTTGCAGATTGGTCATCAGACGAGGTAGGATGCTGTTGCGCATGATGTGTGAGTCATGGGCCGATCCTGGAAACTTCGCACACACGTGTGTAATGACCATGTCCGCAAGGCACACCACTTGCACATTCAGGGAGTGGAAGTGCTTCCGATTCCTATATATGTGCTCCATGGCCTGTGGTGCTACAAGGCCAATATGGGTGCAATCTATTGCACCAACAACGTGGGGGATCCGTCCAAGGGCATAGAAATCACCCTTCACTGCCGCCAATTCACGAGCCCTGGGGAATCGTATGTACCGGTTCCTGTTGTATTATCCATGGGCGCGGTCATTAGGCTAAGTTCCCCTGAAATCCACACAATAGAGACTTAGGGAAAGATGACCAACTGTCCTTTAGGGAATGTGACATGGTCAGGACAAATAAGCAGCATTTGGACCAGTGTAAAAGTTCACTACATGGGGGTCATGGCTCGGACGGTGCGGTGAATATCAGCTTAGCTATGCTGCCCCGGCCGCTGCGGCAGACAGCAATTCCTATATGCGACTCATAGCCGACGTAGAAAAGAAGAAGCACTAGTTCCATGCTTCAGAACACCGCGTGCATCAGGGAGGCACAGTAACAGGTCGAGTTACTGACGTCTTCTAAAACTCTTTGCCCTCTTGTACGCTGGACTCCCTCACATCCCAGGCAATGAGAGCAAAGTGGACGCAGTCTCACAGCGATCCAGGCACAAAGCGGGCACCACTAACGCCTGATTTACAAGTGAGACGCCCTGATCTAAACAGCAGGCTGGACACTGCTTTGCCTCGTAAGTAGACCCAGTAGAATCATCCCATGCTCTGTGTGACCTTCAAATAGCAGCCGCCCACGAGGCATGGTGCTGTTTCATGATGGGCTGATTCCTACTGACTCAGGGCTGAAACCTAGTGATACGTCAAGGCCCAGAACTGAAGCCTACTGAGACGCGCTGTGACCTACAGCACATAGGGAGCACTATGTGAACATAGTGAGCACGAGGTGAGGCTCATGACTGAAAGCTGCTGAACCCTCATGGACTGCGGCATTTGGAGGACACTGTGTGAGATAGCCTGACCTCATCGTCAGGGCAGGGATCTATACCGTTTAAAGGGCGACCTAAAGAGCTTCTGTGATCTTCAGTTAAGGTACAGCCCCTGACAGTGCTTCTACCATTACAGTTTTCGCTACAGCTCACGCTATTGTCGAATTGTTTACAAGAAATGTAAATCACTGTAATACGATCACTGCTGTAAGAAACTTCTGATGCGCCTTGCGCCACCTTTGGGAAATATCACTTTCACATCTATTTGGTCGCTGTTTGTTTGGTGATTACTGGAGCTGCTGTCTCTCATGAAACTCTGAGTTTCTGCTCTGAGTCTGTATTCGTCATCCAAGATCCACCCTTTTGAGCCCTGCTGGTTCTGTCCCTTGAACCTGCCAAACAAAGTGATATTTTACTCTCACCCAATAACGCTTGACCACAGCACTGCTTGCCTGTCATCTCGCTGTACGCCGGGCCCCTCCGCCTCGCTGACACATCATCTCAAGGATCATCCAGCCCATCTCGACCCCAGGTATTGTATTTCAAGGTGCTCCCAGCCTTTACCACTGATTAACTCCCCAACAAATATCACTGATTAACAGCGAAATAGGGTGCAACCCTGGCGTGCAATCGTCCAGCTCTTGGGAAAATCATGGCCGACAAAGAATCCAAGCCAGGTAATAAGCGCTCCAAGACAGAGCCACCACTCCGTCGCTCACCTGTCAAAGGTAAGACAGAAGCAAACGGCACCATGGATATGATGCTTAAAAAACTTACGAAGGTACATGATTTGGCAAAATCCACCAAATGTAACACAGACATGATGCACCAAGAACTGGAGGCTTTCAGAGTCAACATCAACTCCATCAACATGAGCACACTGGAAGAGAATTCAACCATCTCAATCAGGGATAGTTCAACGCTCACCTGTTTTGTGTTTTCGGAAATGCTCTTCCTCCTGTGCAAATGCTAGCTGTGATCACCTTGGGTTCAGAGCTTTTTTGTAAGTTACCCCTTGCTCCTGACTATTTGCCGATAATCTTAAAAATCCCCTTCACACAGCGTCCTTAGCCTTCAGTACCAGCCAGAGAATCCTCTCAATATCCCACCCACTGGTCACAGAAATGCGCTACACGCACTGCCCTTGTCCAGCGTGGCCCGACAGCTTATATAGACCACTGCCGATTTCTCTCCGCCTACCTTCAATTTTACTAAACATGGGTTCCCAATATCCTAACCTATACCTAAACTACTCAAGTCTCACACCTGGAGTTCCCAGCTGGTAGTAAAAAACCATCGACCATAATATCCTCGCCTACCTTGCAGCCCAGTTGCGGATCTCTGTTGCTCAACGTACGTCCGTTACCACTGCAGTTTCATTCCCCAATAAATCTTAGACGCTACACTTACCCAAAGCCCATGGTCACTAGTAATGGTAGAAACACCGAACTTATAAGATCCTCACCATGTAAACCTCCATTTGTTTGTAAATTACAGTTTAATCATACAGTGTATTGGTTGTTGTAAAGCTGTGATGGCGGGTACCACCCGTTGTCTTCTCCCTCACATGCATTGTTCGGGGCGGGTGGGAGGATGGGTGAGGAGGGTGGTTGAGGGAGGTTTGGTTTATGGGATGTTTTCTCTTTATGATTGTGTTTAGTTTTGCCTCTTTGTATTCTGTCAGTCTGGCACCTGCTAGCTTGTGTGGCTCGATTACTCAGTGCTACTTCTTGCCACTGGCTCCATTCCAAAGACTTGCTTTACTCCTACATGTCTTCAAAGGGTTTCCAATATATTACACCCCTACTTGGATTTACTGACATTACACACACACCGCATGACCCTGTACCAGGCTCATACTGTTTTTGATCCATCTGTCCCTCTCAGGACACGACCCACAACCTACATGCATTCATCACACAGCCAATCATGTGCCTCTCCAACATGACTACTAGTCCTTTGGATACTGCCCTAAAATGTGTTTCTCTAAATGTCAAGGTGCTTAATCACCCGGTTAAACATAAAAAAATAGAAAAATATTTATTCAGACTGAAACCCGATGTAATCCTACTGCAAGAAACGAAAACCACACATACGTATCTGCATTTGGGAAGAGTTGGCTAGGCGACGTTCTCTGCTCCTCTGCGGGCAATAAAAAAGGTGGCATAGCCACATTGACTTCCAAGAACTCATGCCTGACCATCGGTTCGCACTTAACAAATGGATAAAGGGAGATGGGTTTTATCAAATTTCTCCAAAAACTCTTAACTCCTTCCACGTTCTTAACATATACTGACCAAACTCTGACGACCCTGAATTATGGGACTCCTTGACCCTTCCCTTAAGTCAGATCCCAAATGACGATCTTATTATCTTGGGTGGTGACCTCAATCTCCCCTTAGATGTGACCATTGACGGACGGTCTAGATCCCCACTTCAGCTCTCCAGGTGCCACAAATCACTTCACAGACTATGCGCCAGATTCGGTCTTCATGATACCTGTAGACTACAACACCCTGACACAAGGGATTATGCCCCCCACAAATACGACTCCAGGATTGAGTACCTCCTCATGTCGAAAACTCCACATTCACTTAATTAATCAGACAGACATATTGTCGAGATTAGTCTCTGACCACTCTGCCATTACCTTATCCATCACCGGATTCAAGTGCGAGAACCCCCAACAAAATACCAGGGAGTAATTGAACCCTGTATTTCTCCAATGAATAACCCCTTGTTCCTGGTGTCAAAACCGGATCCTTCTTTTCGCAGTCTTGGACTACAGACATTTGAATAGCCATACAGCACATTCGCAATTCAAAATTCACGTAATACGACACTAATTAATAACATTGTCCGTAAAAAAACTACAAAACAATGTTGGCTATTTCCTTCATCAGTGAAATACATTTGTAAATAAGTAGAGATACGGGGAAACATTCTCTATCATAAATAGAGTAAATAATGGAACAAAAAAAACATTATACATATCTTTAATTGTATAAGCGAACACAACAAATTACACATAATAAACATGATACCCTGAGATCCCTAGTTCGTTAAGTAATGCCTGGATTGATTTCGACTCTAGTTTTCCAATCCTTTATAGGAGCCCAGATCAGGTTCCCTAACTTCCGAGCCTTCCATCCTTTCCTCTCATATAAACTTTTTTCCAGATTATACATAGCTAAAAGCTGTGAAAGCCATTGTTGAAAAGTGGGGGGTCCAGGATCCACCCATGCGGATGAGAGGCAAATTCTTACCACAGCCATGGCTAAGAAGACAAACTCCCGTTGTATCAATGGTGTTCCTTTCTTAGTGACACCTAGTAACATCAACTCGGCTGTGAGTTTTGTTTGAATATTCAAGGTTTGCACCAGGAATTCTTCTACGGCTCCCTTTAGAGGATCTAAAGCCGGGCACGAAGCAAACATGTGAACTATATCTGCATCTGTACTATGGCAGCAGGGACATAGAATCCCTTCCGTACCACCCCATTGAGCAATCTTGGCTGGTGTGTAGTATAATGCAAAGATTGTTTTATAATGTTGTGCTTGTAGTCCTGCTACTCTCAGTACGGTGTGGCCAAGCTTGAGTGAGGCTATAAACTTGTCCCCTTCAATATTCAGCTTCTGCTGCCATTTCTCACCATACTTATCTAACTGGCACATGCATCAACCGAAATACTGGTCGCAAACGGGCAGATTCTCAGAATCTGCCCCTTTGCGACCAGTATTTTTGCATTTGGGATGCATCATCCCAAATGCAGAAATCGCAATTTAAGGAATCGCAAAATTGCTATTCCTTAAATTGCAATTGCATTTAAGGAATAACAAATGGAGATTCCTTAAATGCAATGCATTAAAGTTAAAAAATGTGCGATTTCGCTAATAGGGGGAGCAAATTACCATGAAGTTAAACTGCATGGTAATTTGCAAAAACTTTGAAAAATGCACTAAAGTTCATTTTTCAAACTTCCATTTACACACACACATGCCCTTGGGGCATGTGTGTGTGCAAGATGTACTCATATGCAGATTTCAGGGGTGCAACAGGGTGTCCTTTTGACACCCTGGCACCCTTGAAATAGCTCCCGCTATTAGCCATTCTTTAATAGCGAATCGCTAATAGTGAATATCTTCCCATTCATTCCTATGGGCCTCATGGCCCATAGGAATGAATGGGTAGGTATTCCTTAATTGCGACTCGCAATTTGCGAGTAGCAATTAAGGAATGTTTAGGAATCGCTATTTATTGAGCGATTTCTACATGCATAGGCAATTGCGATTCCTTAATAGCGATTCCTTAATAATAGCTATTAAGGATTCGCAATTGCCTAGCTTGATGCATGTGCCCCTATATCGTTAACCAGTAATTGCCTCAGCCCACCATAAATCTGGGTAATAGTACAGCCATCTGGGTCTCTTATTGCCTCCATGACTGGATCTTTAGAGAAGACTTTTTCCCCCACTTCTTCCTTGCGATGGAACTACGTATCTGGAGATATTTTAAAAAATCCCTCCGATCAAGATTAAAAAGAAGTTGAGCCTTCTCAAATGAAAATATACCATCTGAATCAAGCAGATCCCCCATCTTCCTCACCCCCAGTGCATCCCAACGCAACATAACCCCGTCATGAAATACCTCCGGGAGTGATGGATTTCCAAACAGAGAAGTATAATAATTCATCCTTCCTTGCCCTAGCTTGTTCCTGACACTGGTCCAAACTACTGCTGCTGCACCTGTTGTGTTTCGATTTAGATACCCGTATATAGGTTTCCCTGAATCATGTCCTTATATAGGCACAACTCGTTTTGCCCTTATTTAGGCATAGAATCCCAGCTCTTATTTAGGCATTAGCCATGCTAACCAAATACAGGCATGGTCACCTACATCCGTCCATCCCATGTCACAACGAGTTCTTAGAAACCAGACCCTTAAGCAAAACGGGACTTTCCCTAGCTAGGATTATTGATTTCTCCAAGAACTCATTTATTATGTATGAACTACTATTCCTTAGGGGTTCATCCATGACGTCTTACTCTGCCCGACTTTACGTCAATGCTAGCATTCCTAAGTACCCTCCAGGTATAAATATACCTTCCCTTACCATGACAAACCACGGCGGTTACACGGCACGACTTGACTGCAAGGTTCGCCACGGCAAGTTCGGAAGAGACCCAATCCCGGCCTGACGCACTGACCAGACGCTGTCATCCCTGCTCGCAGAGAATCCAGCTTCCAGTGTTCTGACTCCCTTCGCGGGGTGTTAGAGTTTGAGACCCGGATAGAGATTCCTACCTCGCTCATTCTAAAAGGTATGGAGCCGACTAGAACCTAGAGGGACTCTTGGCATACAAACTTAGTGTATACCATACTATAGAAAACAGCACCTACTTTTACCTCGCACTACACTTAGGTTAGGTACACCGGGGTAGGACTATTTAGAAGCATCAGACGAGTATTCACATTTTAGCCTGTGTTATTTATGTATGTATATATGAATATATGTCATAGCTAAAAGACAATGCTATTGCAGTATTATTTCTTCTTACTGCTTACGCTGTGCGTATTATATCTTGTTTTCTGTCTAATGATCGTAACAACTCATATCTCTTACACGAGAAACAAGACTGTTCAATAAATCCTTTTATTGAATCAATCAATCAATCAATCAATCACAGAATTTGTAGAGCGCACTACTTACCCGCGAGGGTCTCAAGGCGCTGGGGAGAGGGAAGGGGGGGGGGTGCTGCTACTGGTCAAACAGCCAGGTCTTGAGTAGCCTCCTGAAGGTCAGCAGGTCTTGGGTCTGTCGTAGGCTGAGTGGAAGGGTGTTCCAGGTCTTGGCGGCGAGGTGTGAGAAGGATCTGCCACCGGTGGTTGTTCTTCGAATGCGAGGGACGGTGGCGAGGGAGAGGTCGGCGGAGCGGAGCTGGCGGTTGGGGACGTAGAAGAAGAGTCGTCTGTTGAGGTAGGCTGGGCCAGTTTTGTGGAGTGCCTTGTGTGCGTGGATGAGGAGTTTGAAGGTGATCCTCTTGTCGACGGGGAGCCAGTGCAGGTTCCTCAAGTGGGGGGTGATGTGGCTGTGGCGTGGTACGTCGAGGATCAGGCGTGCGGAGGCGTTTTGTATTCGTTGCAGTCGCTTGATGAGCTTTGCCGGGGCTCCCGCGTAGAGGGCGTTCCCATAGTCAAGTCTGCTACTGACGAGGGCCTGGGTGACTGTTCTTCTTGTGTCTGTCGGGATCCACCTGTAGATCTTGCGAAGCATGCGGAGGGTGTTGAAGCAGGAGGAGGAGACTGCGTTGACTTGCTTGGCCATGGAGAGCGTTGAGTCGAGGATGACTCCCAGGTTGCGTGCGTGGTCGGTGGGTGTCGGGGCTGCTCCCAGCGTCGTTGGCCACCAGGAGTCGTCCCAGGCTGAGGGGTTGGAGCCGAGGATGAGGAACTCCGTCTTGTCCGTGTTCAGCTTTAGTCGGCAGATCTTCATCCAATCGGCGACGGCCTTCATTCCTTCATGGAGATTGGCTTTGGCGGCGAGGGGGTCCTTGGTGAGGGAGAGGATCAGTTGAGTGTCGTCGGCGTAGGAGATAATGTTGAGGTCGTGCTGTCTGGCGATGCGTGCGAGCGGGGCCATGTAGATGTTGAACAGTGTTGGGCTGAGGGAAGATCCCTGGGGAACGCCGCAGATGATCTCGGAGGCTTCGGATCGGAAAGGTGGGAGGCGGACTCTCTGGGTTCTGCCGTCGAGGAAGGAGGTGGTCCATTCCAGGGCCTTGTCTCGGATCCCTGCGTCGTGGAGGCGTGCGCGTAGAGTGCGGTGGCAGACAGTGTCGAAGGCGGCGGAGAGGTCCAGCAGGATGAGGGCTGCGGTCTCACCATTGTCCAGCAGGATCCTGATGTCGTCGGTGGCGGCGATGAGGGCAGTCTCAGTGCTGTGGTTGCTGCGGAACCCTGATTGGGATGAGTCCAGGATGCTGTTTTCTTCGAGGTATCGGGTTAGCTGTTTGTTGACGATCTTCTCGATGACCTTGGCTGGGAACGGAAGCAG
Organism: Calotriton arnoldi; assembly: GCA_963921515.1. Classification (NCBI taxonomy): domain Eukaryota; kingdom Metazoa; phylum Chordata; class Amphibia; order Caudata; family Salamandridae; genus Calotriton; species Calotriton arnoldi. Next base: position 170,620 of record CAWUFW010018846.1, on the reverse strand, counting down.
AGAGATGGGCCGGAAGTTCTTGAGGTCTCTCGGGTCCGCCTTGGGTTTTTTGAGTAGGGCGTTGATCTCTGCGTGTTTCCAGCTCTCTGGGAAGGTCACAGTCTCGAAGGAGAGATTGATGACGTTGCACAGGTGGGGTGCGATGGAGCTGCTGGCTTTGTTGAAGATGTGGTGCGGGAAAGGGTCTGACGGGGAGCCGGAGTGTATTGTGCTCATGGTCTCGATGGTGTCCTCGATGTTCACGCTGGCCCAGGCTGGCAGGGGGTCGTGGTCGATGGTGTGCGGCGGGTCAGGTGCATCGATCTTAGTTGGGGCTGTCTGGGTGTTGAAGCTGTCGTGGATGTCGGCGATCTTGCGGTGAAAGAAGGTGGCGAGGGAATCGCACAGGGGTTGCGACGGCGGGATGTCGTCGGTGTTGGAGCTGGGATTGGAGAGTTCCTTCACTATGTTGAAAAGCTCCTTGCTGTTGTGTGCGTTGTTGTCGAGGCGGTCTTTGAAGGAGATTCTCTTGGCGGACCTGATGAGGTGGTGGTGGTTACGGATGGCGTTTTTGTGGGCTGTGTGGCTGTCCGGTGTCTTATCACTGTGCCATTTCTTCTCTAGTTTCCGGCAGGTACGCTTGGAAGCTAGGAGTTCCGAGGTGAACCAGCTGGCTCTTTTGGTGGTGTCACTGTAGGTGAGCTTTTTCAGCGGGGCGAGGGTGTTGGCACAGTCGTCCATCCATCGTCTGAGGTTGCAGGCAGCGTCGTCGGTGTCGGATGGGTCGGAGGGAGGGCTGAGAGCGAGGGTTGCCCGAAGTTGGTCTTCGGTGACTTTGCTCCAGCAGCGGCGTGGGATCTGTTGGGTGCGGTGGTGTGTGGTGGGTTTCTGGAAGGTGAAATGGATGCAGCGGTGGTCGGTCCAGAGGAGTTCCGTGGTGTGGCTGAAGGAGACGTGGGAGCTTGAGGAGAAGATGGGGTCAAGCGTGTGGCCTGCAGAGTGGGTCGGTGTTGTGACGAGCTGGCTCAGACCGAGGTTGGCGAGGCTGTCGATCAGGGTGGTGGAGTTGCTGTCGTTGTTGTTCTCCAGGTGAAAGTTCAGGTCTCCGAGGAGGATGTAGTCGGTAGAGGTCAGGGCGTGCGTGCTGATGAAGTCGGCGATGGAGTCGCTGAACTGGGGTCGGGGCCCAGGGGGTCTGTAGACAAGGGTGCCTCTAAGGGTGGTGTTGGGGTCCGTGTGGATCTGGAAGTGCATGTGTTCGGCGGTGCTGAGAGTGTCGTCGGTGCTGGTCGAGACCCTGATGGTGTTCTTGTGGACGATGGCGATTCCTCCTCCTACTGCGTTGATGCGGTCTCTGCGGGTGATCTTATAATAATAAATGAGCTTGTATAGCGCCTGGTTACACTAACTAGTGTGTCCCCGCGCTGCCGGCTACTCGGACCGCTCTGTGCGAAAAATGAGGTGGAAAATCTACAGTTGGAAGAGCCAAGTTTTTAAGTTTTTTCGAAAGGAGAGTTCTGATGGTTCCATACGAATAACTAGGGGAAGGGAATTCCAGTTCTTAGCAGCTAGATAGCAGAAAGACCTGCCACCCATTCTTGCTCTTTTAATTACTGGGATTTTAACCCTCCCCGTCCCCAGGGACCGCAGGGCCCTAGCCGGAGTATAGGGTAGCATTAACTTATGTAAGTAGCTGGGACCTTTTCCCTGCAGGATCCGCTGACTTACACACATGGCCTTAAAGAGGATTCTTTTTCTCACCGGGAGCCAGTGTAGAATATCCAGAGCATTTCTGGAAGAGGCTCTCCTAGGGAGCATCAGAACAAGGCGGGCTGCCGCGTTCTGTATACACTGTAATCGTTGCACACTCCCACCACTGGCGCCTAGGTAAAGGACATTCCCATAGTCCAGGCGGGAGGTCACCAACGCGTGGGTTAAAGTTTTCCTGGCGGCTACGGGGAGCACGTCCAAGACCTTCCGAAGATTTTTCATTATTCCGAAACATTTTCCGGCCACCGTTCTCGTATGGTAATCAAACGAGAGTTTAGAATCCAACCATATCCCCAGGTTCTTGACCTGGTTACTGGGGATGGGAATAGTGCCCAGACTCTGCGGCCACCACCTTGATGACCATATTGAGGGAGCCTTCCCTACAATCAGGACCTCCGTTTTACTACCGTTGAGTTTTAGACAGTTATTTGACATCCACTCTTCCAGCTCCTGTAAACAGGAGGCGAAAGTAGTGGCAGCCATAGCCGTCTGGGATGGCTATGGCGATGTCGGGGGCGGAGGAGTCGTTCATCCAGGTCTCAGTCAGGAAGGCGACGTCTGGTGATGATGTGTCGAGCAGGTCCCAGAGCTCGACGGCGTGTTTGCGTGCGGAGCGGGTGTTCAGTAGGATGCACCGGAGGTGGTTGAGGTCCTTCTTGGTGGGCGCCTCGGTGGCTCTGAGGCTGGTGTAGCTGCAGTTCCGGCAGGTGAAGGGACCATGGGTGCGTTTCGGGGCGGCCTTGAAGCAGTTGTGCGTCCGTCCGGGGTTGAGAGCATGGAGTGTGGTGGCATCGTATCGGCGTCGGTCCTCGAGGCTGGAGCGGGGGGCGCACGGCCCAGGGGTTCTGGCGCTGGGCGCGGTCCAGTCGCGGCCGCCATATATGGGGAGGTGGGAGGGAGGAGTTGCGAATGGGCAGTCAGGGGGGCGGGGCCGCAGGGGACGCAGCGGCGGGAATGGAGAGAGGCAGCGAGGGGCACAAAAGGCAAAGTGGACACAAGGGAGGTGGGGGCAGCGAGGGAAAACAGAAGAAAAACACAGGCACAGTACAGTGGGGCAGCGAGGGCACAGAAGGCAAAATGGACACAAGGGGGGTGGGGGCAGCGAGGGAAAACAGAAGAAAAACACGGGCACAGTACAGTGGGGCAGCGAGGGCACAGAAGGCAAAATGGACACAAGGGAGGTGGGGGCAGCGAGGGAAAACAGAAGAAAAACACGGGCACAGTACAGTGGGGCAGCGAGGGCACAGAAGGCAAAATGGACACAAGGGAGGTGGGGGCAGCGAGGGAAAACAGAAGAAAAACACGGGCACAGTACAGTGGGGCAGCGAGGGCACAGAAGGCAAAAATGGACACAAGGGAGGTGGGGGCAGCGAGGGAAAACAGAAGAAAAACACGGGCACAGTACAGTGGGGCAGCGAGGGCACAGAAGGCAAAACGGACACAAGGGAGGTGGGGGCAGCGAGGGAAAACAGAAGAAAACACGGGCACCGAGGCCACAAGCGGAGGGGCGAGCTTACCAGCAGCAGCAGCGGGCGGACAGCACAGGCGGAGCTGTGTGGTGGGGGAGCGACCTACCTGGCAAGGTCAAGGGTCGCTCTCCTCACGCGCAGCGGCCGCCATATATGGGGAGGTGGGAGGGAGGAGCAGCGAATGGGCAGTCAGGGGGCGGGGCCGCAGGGACGCAGCGGCGGGAATGGAGAGAGGCAGCGAGGGGCACAGAAGGCAAAGTGGACACAAGGGAGGTGGGGGCAGCGAGGGAAAACAGAAGAAAAACACGGGCACAGTACAGTGGGGCAGCGAGGGCACAGAAGGCAAAATGGACACAAGGGGGTGGGGGCAGCGAGGGAAAACAGAAGAAAAACACGGGCACAGTACAGTGGGGCAGCGAGGGCACAGAAGGCAAAATGGACACAAGGGAGGTGGGGGCAGCGAGGGAAAACAGAAGAAAAACACGGGCACAGTACAGTGGGGCAGCGAGGGCACAGAAGGCAAAATGGACACAAGGGGGGTGGGGGCAGCGAGGGAAAACAGAAGAAAAACACGGGCACAGTACAGTGGGGCAGCGAGGGCACAGAAGGCAAAAATGGACACAAGGGAGGTGGGGGCAGCGAGGGAAAACAGAAGAAAAACACGGGCACAGTACAGTGCGGCAGCGAGGGCACAGAAGGCAAAACGGACACAAGGGAGGTGGGGGCAGCGAGGGAGAACAGAAGAAAACACGGGCACCGAGGCCACAAGCGGAGGGGCGAGCTTACCAGCAGCAGCAGCGGACGGACAGCACAGGCGGAGCTGTGTGGTGGGGGAGCGACCTACCTGGCAAGGTCAAGGGTCGCTCTCCTCACCGCGCAGCGGCCGCCATATATGGGGAGGTGGGAGGGAGGAGCAGCGAATGGGCAGTCAGGGGGGCGGGGCCGCAGGGGACGCAGCGGCGGGAATGGAGAGAGGCAGCGAGGGGCACAGAAGGCAAAGTGGACACAAGGGAGGTGGGGGCAGCGAGGGAAAACAGAAGAAAAACACGGGCACAGTACAGTGGGGCAGCGAGGGCACAGAAGGCAAAATGGACACAAGGGAGGTGGGGGCAGCGAGGGAAAACAGAAGAAAAACACGGGCACAGTACAGTGGGGCAGCGAGGGCACAGAAGGCAAAATGGACACAAGGGAGGTGGGGGCAGCGAGGGAAAACAGAAGAAAAACACGGGCACAGTACAGTGGGGCAGCGAGGGCACAGAAGGCAAAATGGACACAAGGGGGGTGGGGGCAGCGAGGGAAAACAGAAGAAAAACACGGGCACAGTACAGTGGGGCAGCGAGGGCACAGAAGGCAAAAATGGACACAAGGGAGGTGGGGGCAGCGAGGGAAAACAGAAGAAAAACACGGGCACAGTACAGTGGGGCAGCGAGGGCACAGAAGGCAAAACGGACACAAGGGAGGTGGGGGCAGCGAGGGAAAACAGAAGAAAACACGGGCACCGAGGCCACAAGCGGAGGGGCGAGCTTACCAGCAGCAGCAGCGGGCGGACAGCACAGGCGGAGCTGTGTGGTGGGGGAGCGACCTACCTGGCAAGGTCAAGGGTCGCTCTCCTCACCGCGCAGCGGCGCCATATATGGGGAGGTGGGAGGGAGGAGCAGCGAATGGGCAGTCAGGGGGGCGGGGCCGCAGGGGACGCAGCGGCGGGAATGGAGAGAGGCAGCGAGGGGCACAGAAGGCAAAGTGGACACAAGGGAGGTGGGGGCAGCGAGGGAAAACAGAAGAAAAACACGGGCACAGTACAGTGGGGCAGCGAGGGCACAGAAGGCAAAATGGACACAATGGGGGTGGGGGCAGCGAGGGAAAACAGACGAAAAACACGGGCACAGTACAGTGGGGCAGCGAGGGCACAGAAGGCAAAATGGACACAAGGGAGGTGGGGGCAGCGAGGGAAAACAGAAGAAAAACACGGGCACAGTACAGTGGGGCAGCGAGGGCACAGAAGGCAAAATGGACACAAGGGGGTGGGGGCAGCGAGGGAAAACAGAAGAAAAACACGGGCACAGTACAGTGGGGCAGCGAGGGCACAGAAGGCAAAAATGGACACAAGGGAGGTGGGGGCAGCGAGGGAAAACAGAAGAAAAAGACGGGCACATCTGTCTATTTCTGTGTAAACTCTGGAGAAACTAAGCATGCACGATTGACTGAGTGAACTGTTATCTATTGTTTCCATGATTCTGAGACATGTTCCGATTCTAAAGGGAAACAAAGTTGTCATGTTTATGCGGTTGTCAGAAACTAATCCCTTCTTGTTTATTCGAGAAGTTTCTAGTGACCTCTGAGTTAGCTGGCACATACAAGTAATTAAGTTTAATGTACTCGATAGGAGCATACTGACCTTAGTCCTATGCAAAAAACTATAGTGTATATTATTCCAATGCGCAGAGCCTATAAGGGAAATAGGAACTACACTACATGGCGCCCAACGTTTGGTAAGGCACTAATTTAACGCTAGATACTGAAGTAACTCAGTCGTGCTTTTCTCAGAGACCCCTACTCATAATACTCCATAAGACGTCTGGAGTGGGTAGGGATAATATCCGCCATAGCTGAGTAGGACGAAAATGCTATGTATTAGCTGTTTGGTTTATTCAACATTGAAGGATACAGTGTTCCAAAATATTGTGCACCTTATCTTTGTTTCCTTGAAACTTGTTCTACATTTTTCATTAAAACAATGTCCACTATTGGGGATATTGTAGACACGGCTGATCAAGCCGCAACAGGTTTTAATCTTACAGGGTTAAATGAAACCGATGTGGGTGTTATACACATCCCACCAAATTTAAGGAGAGCCATCACTATAAAACTTATAAAACATGGCCTAACACCAAGAGGTGGTAGAGCAGTTTTTGTAATAGAGGCACATGAATCCTTTCAGACAGAGGTATTCTATTCATGGATTACATTCCCAGAATCAAATCCAGTAACACATGTGTTTCACTTCTTCAAAGAAGATGATCCACCTGAGGAATACATTCTCTTCGAGGATGTTGAGATTCCACTCACATACCAGGAGCATCAGCTCGGGTTTAAAGGCGCCCTAAAACATTACAAAAACATTACCAGGCTCGGTCCACTAGGTAGACCAGGAGCAACATGGCCGATTCTAGCCGGCTACATACCTCATCCTGACATTGAAGCAATGTCAGATAAGGAATTACTTAATCAAATACAAGAATTGATAGAATTACATAGTTAAACCACAACTGTCTTAAGGTCCTGAAAAGGACTCAGTTAAAAACAATCCTACATCTTCTAAAAAGAAGTGGGAAAACAAAAAACAATTTTCAAAAGAGAAACGTTCTCAATCCCGTGGTAGGTCTCCTCAAAAGGAGCCCTCTGAAAGGAGGTATAACCTCAGGAATAGGGATAATTTGAAAAAACCTGACAGGTGTCAAGATACTGATACACGTTCCTCTCGTACCTTTCAGACATCTTCACAGACATCCGAAAGAAGAGGACGGTCAGAACACAAAGAAGAACGCGTGAAGTCCAGAGACGATCAACACGTTCAGAAAAATAAATCAAAACCTCAATTCACCAAGAAGAAGGTAGCAGGTCTGAAGATCAGACATGCCGAGAATTCTGAGAACACAACTCAAGAACGGAGAATGGGCTCAGACAATGCTGGACAGTGCAGCAGAAGTAACAATAGCTCACCAGAACCTGAAGGAACTTCTGGAGACAGTGGACTTGAATGAGTACATAACAGTTGAAACTGTAGACACCAGGGTTAGTTCTCCACAAAAGTTATATGAAATAACGCTCTGGATTGAGGGAGACATATCGATAAAAGTGAAAGCACTCTTTTGGGAAAAACTTTCAAGGGGCTATGATATACTTCTAGCAGAACAGGACTGGAATCCAAAATTTGTCAGGGAGTGCCCACATGGCAAAGACATCATTATGCCAGCCTTCTCCAACCATGTTCCTATAAATTTAAAATATACTTATGCCAGGAAATGGGCAGTGGCCCAGGCCCCAGCATTATACAAAAATCATGTAGGATGGGATGAGGACTCACCTCACCATAAAATCCAATTAAAAAGTCAACCTACTGCACAAAGGCAGTACCCAATTAAGCAAGAAGCTAAAAAACAGGTCAGGGAGATCTTAGATCAACTTGAATACCAAGGGGTGATTGAAACATGCACCTCATCAATGAACAATCCTTTGTTTCCTGTTTCCAAACCAGACAATACATATCGTCTAGTTTTGGATTACAGACACCTGAACTCTTGTTCTAAAACTTTTGCAGTGCAAAATGCACACAGTACAGCATTAATGAATAACATTGTGCGTAAAAAATATAAAACCACATTGGATATTTCAAATGGTTTCTTTTGTCAAAACATAGCACCTGAAAGTAGGTATTTGACAGCTTTCTCAATAATGGGGACCCAGCGTCACTTCTGTCGACTCCCACAAGGGTTCAAGAACAGCCCGGGGTTATTCTCAGCAAGAGTAACAGAGTTACTACAAATTTATGATGACGAGGCATTGTCATATGTCGATGATATCTATCTGACAGACGATGACCTGGATAGGCACTTGAACAGGGTGAACACCATTATACTGGGCTTCGCCTCTGAGGGCTACAAATGTAATTTAAAAAAATCTAGAATTGCCCATCTCAATGTCCTTTTCCTAGGATATGAACTATATAGTGAAGGCAAAAGCCTGGCAGCGAATTTTTAGAAAAATGTGCGCTGCTCCAACCTCCAAAAACGCTGAAAAACTTAGTCGATTCTAGGTTTCCTGAATTTTGGAAGAACTTACATTCTAAATTACGCAGAGAGGGTTAAACCTCTCTACGAACTAATCAAACCTGATTTCAAAATCAAAGATTGGACACAGGAACACACAAATATCCTGCGTTCACTACAAGCTGACATGTTAGCAACAAATCACTTACAAACACGCGTAAATACACGCAATTTAGTGATCCGAATAATTTCGGGTCAATGCGGATTCACCTACTTAACTTTTAATGAAGGTGAAAAGGTACCAATTGCATACAAATCACATTTGTATACACAAGCGGAAATGCGCTTCACTTCAACAGAAAAAGTTCTGACAGCAGTTCAAACCGCTGTGGCAAAAGAAAGAGCTCTAGCTCAGGGGAAACGCATTATTGTCGTTACTCCAGTACCAGCCTTAGAGGCGGTAACAAAAGCGAGCATTCCGAATGCGAAAGCTTTACATCCGAGATGGATACAATGGGTTAATTCTCTTGCTGCAACAGATGTTGAATATGTTTTTGATCCTTATTTAAAAACATAAGCATTCCTGCAATACGAACACGAATGTCCTCTGCCTATTGAGATTCTCCCTCTTGACCAGTATGAATTCGTAATCTATACTGACGGATCAGCACAACCCGTTACGGGAAGTAAGCAAGCCTACAGTGCAGCCTGCGCGATCGTTAAAGGTCGTATGCGCAATGTTAAATTCCGACCGATGGTTACTAAAACACAATCTCTAGGAGATTGCACAGCTCAGCGAGCTGAACTACAAGCATTCAAATTGGCACTTGAAAATACGGATCGCGAATTCCCCACACTAATAGTGTGCGATTCCTTTTACTGTGTTCAATCATATAATGAATATTTACAGAATTGGCTTCAAAATGGTTTCAAAGATGCAAAAGGTGGCACAATCAAGCATAAAACGCTTTGGGAACAAGTGGTTCAGTTGCGAAACGGACTACAAAACACTCACGTGATACACACGCTGAGTCATCAACGTGATGGCGTTCACGTTGCAGGGAATTCATTGGCTGATGAAGCCGCGAAGGGGGCTGTGCAAACGGCTTCCGTAGCTGCGATCACTCGTTCAAAAACGAAAATAGACAGTGAGATATTGTTGGCTGTCAATGCTTCAAGCAAAGGCAGTGGTGCAGCGTTACCTAAAAAATTTCCACTCGTATATAATTGATGCGAACAACGTTCCGTTTGCTCGAATCCCTGGAGTGGGGGATAGGGTAATTCCAAACATGGAACGTAGATTAGGACTGATCCTAGCAGCACATGAAGGGATAGCCTCTGCCCATGCAGCTGTTTCCGCCACAGTATCGTTATTAAAACAGAGATATTGGTGGCCCGGCATTAGGAAACAGACCAAAAGCTATGTTTTGGAATGTGAAATATGCCAGAAAATAAAAGTCTTAACAGTGAAACGTCCTGCGCAGACGCCCCTGTTAATCTCAGATAAACCATTAGCTTGCGTTTAACCTGGATCACTGCAGTCCCTTGCAAAGGGATGGTAACTATAAATATATCATGGTCGCAGTACATTCGTGCTCAAGGTTCCTATGGATGTGGCCTCAGCGCTCAGCTGACGCTCGAACTGTTATAAAAGATTTGCGAGTCTTTATCGGCACATACGCAATTGGCACGCTACACTCTGACCAGGGCCCTGCGTTTAGCTCTCGGGCTTACAAAGAAGCCATGGCCAGTTTGGGCGTTGCATTGCGGTACTCTTCTCCATTCCATCCTGAGGGAAATTCTGTTGTGGAAAGAAAAAACCGGGACATAAAGTGGTCTATAACAGCTAGGGTATTAGGTTCGGGTGATGGGTGGGTCAAACATCTTTATGGGGTCCAACGCTCATTAAACAATTTGCCAAGAAGTTCTCTGGGGGGGGTCACTCCATATGAGGTCCAGTTTGGGACAAGAATGTGGGTTCCTGATCTCGAATGTAAAGGCACAGTGGTGGAAAATAAACCATTTGATATCAAAGATCGTTTGGCTGTTTTACAGGACTTAAATGAACTAAGATCGAAACAAAGCAACGTTTTCCTGAAACCAACCACCACTGGGGATAATCCAGCCGTCCCAGCAAGGCCTGTCTGGATCCCGAAGCTTGGGGATCTAGTCAGAGAAGATCGCGGACAAGAAGGAATTTGGGCCTTCTTACAGACAACCAGTACCTGTCCTAGCAATCCACGGATCAAGAACAGGGCTATTGCCGCCCCTTTCTGGTAAAAAGGAGAAAAGATTTGTGTCCATCGACCTCATCAATCCACACTATGTGGCCAATACTGAACAGTAGGCCAAGTGGACTCCGACCAAGTAGCAGATTCACTACTCTAGCTACTATCCAAGAGGTTCAAACTGAAAGACTCATCACAATTGAGAATCCAACAGTAAGAAATGAAGGACTAAGCAACAATGCTATGGAACTCATTCCTCTTGAGACCCAAATAACAGTTCGCCCTGATACATCGGTCTACACCAACGTAGCAAGTGATCCACTGGTTCCAGCGATTTCAACAAATCCTGATGCAATTTCAACCATTGACAGAACTGCCTCTGGCTATTTCATTAACTTTGATACATTTTCTGAGGATCCCAGCGAGCCTGAAACAACGCCAACATCAAAAACTTTCTCAAAAAACAAGTACAAGACTTTTTACATTTTCTGAAAGAGACTTATCTGGTTTCACCATGGATTGAACTTTGGGTTATTTCTGGAATATTTTTCTTCCTGCTTTGGCTAGCTTTGGTTATGACTATGAGCGTGCTTATAAATGGGAGATACATCCATTTGGACATTGAAAGAAAAGAAGTGAACTTACTTTTGAAACCTCACAAATCATCCCATCGTGAAACAAGAGACTTGTCTGCAGTGAACATCACAGCCGTTCCTATACAGGATGGTATAGTGTGGGACAAAACAGATTTCGATATTTTTGGCCCGACGGAACATTTGAACATTCCACATTTATTTAAGATTTCACTAAGTGATTTTGTTTCATCTAGTACCTACTCTGATGATTGGGACTTTGAAACTGTACATGATATGATGTTTGACCTAGAAAAATCTGCTGCATTTTCTAATAATGAATATTTAGAGGGTTCATCAGACTATGAACAGCTGTATTGCTATAACCACTATGGTCATCATTTTTTGCATAAATCTGCAACACCTAGAAATGTGTTTATGTTTAACCAATGGAAACGACGCCAGCCAAAAGAACTTTCAAAGAACAAGCACAAGACTTTTTTCAACACATGAAAAAGACTTATCTGGTTTCACCATGGATTGAACTGTGGATTATTTCTGGAATATTTTTCTTTCTGCTTTGGCTAGCTTTAGTAATTACTCTAGGCATGCTAATAGATGGAAGATATGTTCATTTGGACACAGGAAGTAAAAATGTGAACTTACTTTTGAAACCACACAAATCATCCGATCGTGAAGCAAGAGACTTGTCAGCAGTGAACATCACAGCCGTTCCTATACAAGATGGTATAGTTTGGGACAAAACGGATTATGATATATTCGGTCCTTCTGAACTTTTGAAGATTCCACACTTATTTAAAATTTCTTTAAGTGACTTTATTACCTCTAGTACCTATTCTGATGACTGGGACTTTGAGACTGTTAATAACATGATATCTGATCTAGAAAGGTCTGCCGCATTCTCTAACCATGAATACTTAGAGGGTTCAACAGACTATGAACAGCTTTTTTGTTACAACCACTATGGTCATCATTTCTTGCATAAATCTGCAACACCTAGAAATGTATTTATGTATAACCAATGGGAACATTGTCCTACACCACCTAAGGGTAGCTCAAAAACATTTGAAATGAAGTTTCCATATTTTTCAGGGTACAATACATCCAATCCAGAAACGTTCTACTATAAAAATGTGAACAAAACAGGAACGAAAAATATGTTAACCAATACGAAACAGATTTATTCTGCAGCCTTTATTGCCCAATTGTCTAGACAGGGTTTCGACTTTTGGAAAGACACAATTGACACAAAATCTGTCTGGGGTTCAAAAGATTGGCAAGTGCAAGGGATAGAAGCTTTGTTTAGAGCCTGCATCATCCCACAGCAGATAATGTTTTTGAATGACACTGTCCAACAAAGGTCTTGCCTTGGGTTAGCCAAGATCAAAGACATGAACACACCGTCCATACCGACACCTGCAAGTGATAGCACTACACAGGGGGAGGTCGACGTACATATAATCTTACAAAACAACAGATCATATTTAGGTACACCGGGGTAGGACTATTTAGAAGCATCAGACGAGTATTCACATTTTAGCCTGTGTTATTTATGTATGTATATATGAATATATGTCATAGCTAAAAGACAATGCTATTGCAGTATTATTTCTTCTTACTGCTTACGCTGTGCGTATTATATCTTGTTTTCTGTCTAATGATCATAACAACTCATATCTCTTACACGAGAAACAAGACTGTTCAATAAATCCTTTTATTGAAACGCCCGTCTATCTATTTCTGTGTAAACTCTGGAGAAACTAAGCATGCACGATTGACTGAGTGAAACTGTTATCTATTGTTTCCACGATTCTGAGACGTGTTCCGATTCTAAAGGGAAACAAAGTTGTCATGTTTATGCGGTGGTCAGAAACTAATCCCTTCTTGTTTATTCGAGAAGTTTCTAGTGACCTCTGAGTTAGCTGGCACATACAAGTATTTAAGTTTAATGTACTCGATAGGAGCATACTGACCTTAGTCCTATGCAAAAAACTATAGTGTATATTATTCCAATGCGCAGAGCCTATAAGGGAAATAGGAACTACACTACACACCGAGAGTCTTAAATTTAACTTTTTTGTAGTAACTGGCTTCACTGAATCTCAAAAGCCAGTTAGGGGCCACTCTCTCTAATAACAGTTCGTATACATCCGGAGGACCATCTCTTCTCCACCGGTCCACAACCGTCCCTCCTAATAGCCCTCAAAAGTATTGGATTGCTGTAGCCCAGTAATACATTTTTAGGTCTGGGACTGCCCAGCCCCCCCTTTTCCTCGGTAAAGACATATATCTAAGACCTCTTCTAGTCTTTCCTTGCGCCCAAACAAATCTGTTAATCATTTTATCCATTTCCTTAAACCAATGGTTCTCAAATGCAAGGGGTATCGTTCTAAATAAATATAAAAGTTTTGGAACGAGTATCATTTTGATAATGTTACATCGTCCCACAATCGAGAAATGCAAATTATTGAGCCTTTCCAGATCGTTTTTTACTTTTTTGTATAACTGGGATGAGGTTTTTTTCCACAACTTCAACCAATTCTGAGGTTATCGTGACCCCAATATATGATGCACAGTCAGTCACCCGTGAGTCCGACAAGGAAAGTTTGTTATTGATTACTATTTGTGTCTTTTCCCAGTTAAACCAATAGCCAGAAAACCCCCCAAAGCATTACTCCTCGTGTTCTATTCCGTTAAGGCCACCAGCTGATTCGCGGCTGTTATTGCCAAGTCGTTCGCATACCCTAAAATTTTAGTTTCAAATCCGTTCAGTCGGATGGGGTGAATCCCCATGTTCGCCTCAATTTTCCTAATTAGGGGCTCTATATAAAATGCAAATATGAGGGGGGAGCATGGACACCCCTGTCTTGTCCCCCTTGTGATGAAAATAGGTTCACTCTGTCCACCCATTAACCGGAGTTGGGCCTGCAGAGTTCTATACAATGTCTGTATGGCCTTTACACACCCCTTTCCTACCCCCACATTCTCGAGTACAGCCCATAGGTAATCCCGTGAGACCCTATCGAACGCCTTCTCCGCATCAAGTAGGATGAGTTCCATAGGGTCTCCAGTGACTGCAGTGCCATCAAACATAGTAATAACTCTGCAAATAAGTTTGGCCGTTCCTCTGCCAGGGATGAACCCATGCTGTCGGGGTGATATCACTTTCCCAATAATGATACTAAAGCGATTTGCTAAATGTTTTGAAAAAATCTTTGTGTCACTATTCATAAGACTAATGGGTCTATAAGATCCGGCCTCATTAGAGGGCTTCCCTTTCTTTAAAAAGATAACTATGCTAGCTTCTGCCCATGACTCCGGGGGGGGGGCCTCCCCTTTCTGTGCCTGACGCATTACCTGTCTTAGATCATCCCCCAAAACTGGGGAAAAAAGTTATAAAATTCTAATGGGATTTGATCAGGTCCCACAGCCTTGCCAGAAGGGAGTTCCTTGAGGGCTTTTCGAATTTCTTCATCTGTGAATTTAAGTTCTAAGGCCTCTGAGTCCTCCTGTGAAAATATCTCACTAGTGAGCGATTCCAAATATTCCTTTATATATTTTGGCTCCTTATGTCCCTCTTCCCCGTACAAATTTTCATAGTACTTTTGAAATACCACCCGTATTTCCCTGATCTCTGTGACTGCTTCGCCATTTTGGTTTTTAACCTCTATGATGTCCCCACCAGCAATTTTCTGTCTTGTCCTAGTGGCAAGCATGTGCCCAACTTGTTCGCTATATTCATAACATGATTGCCGCCAGGCCAAAATCTTTTCTGCTGATCTTTCTGCCACTATTTCTCCTGCTGCAGCTTTTACTACCGCCAATTTCTGTAGTATCCTTTCTATACTTAACCCGTTTGCAATAGCTCTAACCAACTCTTCTTCAATATCCAACATTGTGTTGTACATGGTATTTAAACGTTGTCTTGCTTCTTTATTCCGATTCAGAGAGTAGCTCAAGGTTTCCCCTCTGACCCCAGCTTTAAGAGCATCCCACACCATACCATAGGTCGCACTGCCTCTATTAACCTCCAAGACTTCCCCAAGCCATTTGTTCATATGTTGAACATAATTAGGATCTTGAAGCAGGGCCCTCTCAAATGTCCAATTACGTACTGGGGTGTCTACCATTATGCCTGTTATCTCCAAGACCAAGGGATTGTGATCAGACATAGCCCGGGGGAATTCCTTAATGGTACAAGCAGTAAGGAGGCAGTGTGAGACCAGGAAATAATCCAGCCACGCTACAGCTTTATGTGGTGCAGAGAAATATGTGCTACCCCCCCTCCTGTGGGTTAAGTTGTGCCCAAGCATCAGTGAGCCCATTGTCTTGCATCATTTGAATAAGGGCCCTATGTACTTTTTTTTCCGACCTATATAATTACTTGGATTCCCCTTCCATAGCCCCCCCCATACCGCATATATTTAGATCGCCACATACAATAATCGGTAGAGGCCACTTAACCAGTTCTGAGTTAAGACAATCAAACACTTCAGTATCATCACCCGTAGATCCATAAATTGTACAAAGTGTAAAATGAAATCCCTGCAATTGGCATTCAACAATTGCCCAACAACCTAGTCTATCAGCTGAGCGAGTTTTAAATATAATCCTTCCCTTCTTGGCCAATATCGCCACCCCCCGTGTTCTAGTCCCCTGTGTAGTATGTGCTATCAATTGAAGCCCCAACTGCACCAGAAGATTTTTCCTCGTCCCCTCAATGTGCGTTTCCTGAATGCCGACTATGTCACCATGAAGCATCCTGAGTTGCTCCTTAACTCTCCGTCGTTTTGCCGGGTCATTCAGCCTGCAAATATTTATCATTGCTATCCGCATGCTAACTATGTTTTTCCACCGTGGTCCATCCCTGTTTCCCTTCCTTGCCATCCCTCCTTGGTTTCCTCGTCCGAAGGTGTTTTTAGTTTTTTTACCCCCAGCCCACCCCTCAGGGTGACCCTCCTGCTACCCTGCCCCACACCAGCCCACTTCCATCAGGACCTACCCCCTCCCCCCACCTACACTGTGAGACAAGCAGACCGGAGGTATATGCCTAACAAAAAAATGAATGTGTCCTCCTGTAATGCAACTGGTGCTATGTAAAGCGCTCTGATACCCGATTCGGGTCAAGTTCGTGCTATATAAAACTCTGTTAAAAATTAAAAAAAATACAAATATGTGATGGAGGCTGTGAGTCAGCCCCCCCTTGCTACCATCTTGCAAAATTACCCTTTTTTATCTTTTCCTTTTTCTTTTAAAGGTGTTGTCCCTTTGTGAACTCTTATAGACAAATGTTGACTTCTGGTGCATTCCCCTTTAAAGCAACCCAGAAAAAACCCCCTTACTGCTTCAGGCTATCAGGCTTGGATAGATGGTGATAAATCACCATCATTAAGTTTTCAGTTTATCAATATATTCTTTAGCTTGAATGTCTGATGTGAAGACTCTTGTAGTGTTCTTAAATATGATCTTCAGTTGAGCTGGGTTCATTAGATAAGCTTCTGCCCCTAAGGTTTGGCATGGTTGGATCAATTGCCTTAATCTCCAGCGTCTTTCCACCGTAACGTGGCAAACATCTGGGCTTGAGAAGAAGGACTGGTCTTCGTACGTTCGTCTGGCATTTGGTCAGGCCTTTGCGTATACTTTCTCCCGGAGTAGATAGTTCCCAAAGTATATTAATATTGACCTCGGCATGGCAGTGCCGTCCCTCCCAGGCTGACTTGGATTCTTTAAGCTCAATGGGAACCGGTGAACCCGTTGTACTTCTACTTCCCAATTCCAGTGCTGGAGTTCGGGAAAGGCTCCCTTCATTAGCTTCAGCATGTAGGCCTTTATATCATTGCCCTCTGCACCTTCTTTTATGCCGAGTATCCGTAGGTTATTACGCCTTTGCCGGTTCTCGTAAATCTTCCATTTTTCATTGGAAATCAGCGAATTGAGCTGCTTGGGTCTCTGTCCGTGCCTGGGCTCTGGTCATATCATCTTCCAGTGTAGCAGTTATCTCCTCAACCGTTGTCAGCCTCGAATTTATGTCTGTGCAGGCTTTAGCCATTTTCCTTACAACGCCCTGGAGCTTCTTCGTTGCCAAGAGATTTCTTTTCCTATCCATACAGGTCTCTTCTTGAAATTGCTTAATGGATTCATAGAATAATTTCAAGGTGGGTTCTTCATCTTGTAGAGTTCTTGTATTGGCAATAGCTTCTTCCTGCCCCGGAAGGTCTGGATAAACTTTTTGCGTAGCAGAGTAATCCCATTTTAAGCCAGGGTTTAGATTTGACCTGGCTTTCTCATCCATCAGCCATTCCGTTGGTTGAGAGTCATTATGTTTTTTAGAGAGCCTCTTCCTTCTTACCACTGTGCCTGGTCCCGCCTGTTGGCTGCTCGGACTTGAACTGGACAGCTGAACATTACTTCCATCTTCCGAGTCAGAGGAGCTGATGTCAGAGCCATCGGTCAGAGAGAAGAATTTATCACCGAGCTCTTGAGTGTCTTCGAGCCTCTTGAGTCCAGTCACTTCTTCGACTAATACACTGGTGTCTAAAGCTGTGCTAACAGGGGCTAGTTCCTGTGCCAGTGAGGGGTAAGTTGCATCCTGATACCAATCAGGGGTGGCTAGGACAAGTTGCCCAGGCGCAGATAGTGGAATAGGTCTTTCATTGTTGATATTTTCAGGTCTTGCGGTGGCAATTTCATTGTGGATGACATCCACCTGCATTGTTGACTCGCTATCTAGCTGTTTTTGATTTGCATCTGGGGTATTTCCCTCCCCCGTACTATCCAAGCTCGCTGCTTGAATCTTCCCTTCTCTGTAAGTGACCCTCACATCATTAGCATCAGCGATGGGAGGAGTAACTGCAGAAAAGAATTCAGTGATACTTTGCTGTTGTTGAGCCTGTACCTGTATTTGAGGTTGTGATTGAGTCTGTAGTGGTGGTTGCGACTGTAGCATAAACTCTGTTTGGCAGTCTTTTTTTTTTACCACAATGGTGCTTTCTGAGGTTTCAGTTTGCCTTTCAGCTTCTTTCATTTCTCCCTTTTTGGTGCTATCCTGGGTTTGTTTGGACTTCAGGGATATCCTATTGCTGGAGTTTGGGCAGCCCCCTGCCTTCCCTTCCTTAGACCGGTGTGCTGTGATGCTGGTGTTTGCCTCTGCACTAGCACTTGCCTGCCCCTCAGGAGCCTTCAGGCGTGCCACACGACTTGGTTTGGGAGGCATCCTCGTGTCTAATTTTCCTTTGGCGCGACCCCACGCCATGAGCCACCCAGTCCGATCAGTTGCTCCGGCCCCTCCTTTCCCCCAGTCCAAGGCAGCCACCAACGTGAGCCACAGCGCTCTCCGCGTCCTCTGCACTTCTGCCAAGATCACCCTCACCGCTGCCACGAGACTCCGCAAAACATCCGCGGTACGAGCCTCCAGCCGGTGAGTGTTTGAAGAAAGCAAATGTTTGGTCAGTAAGGGTTTGTGAAGTTGTTTAATTCTTCCGATTGCAAAAACAACAATTGATGGACAGAATGCAGAACAATGTCGTACATTCACCCCAGTACAGAGATCTGGGCCTAAATCCATCGTTTTTGCTCACCATGCCATTCCAGTTTGGACCCAGCCATATGCAAATCAGTCTTGACCCTGCACCCAATGGGAACAGTCCAGCCCGAACTGCCAGGCCAGGTCCTCCCTGGACTGGAAACAAGCATCCTAGGACCGGTTTCGGGCTTTCAGCCCTCATCAGCCAGGATAGCTTGACTCCAGTGGCATGGAGAGCACGGGACCCACGTCAGGATGCTTGTTTCCGGTCCAGGGAAGACATGGCTTGGCAGTTCGGGCTGGACTGTTCCCATGAGGCACAGGGTCAGACTGATTTGCATATGGCCATGTCTGAACTGGGGTGGTGGAGTGAGCTAAAGAATGATGATGGATTAAACCCAGATCAGTTGACTGAGGGTGAGTGTTTGATTAGCTCAAGCGCTCCGTCCATCATCCCCTTTGGTATCGCTTTGTTCGCCCTAAGTTGGCAGGGTATGCCCAGACGTGGGTCCCTTGCTCACTTTGCCACTGGATTCAAGCTAGCCTGGCTGATGACGGCTGAATAGCCAGAAACCGGTCCCAGGATGCTTGTTTCCGGTCCAGGGAAGACATGGCTTGGCAGTTCGGGCTGGACTGTTCCCATGAGGCACAGGGTCAGACTGATTTGCATATGGCCATGTCTGAACTGGGGTGGTGGAGTGAGCTAAAGAATGATGATGGATTAAACCCAGATCAGTTGACTGGGGGTGAGTGTTTGATTAGCTCAAGCGCTCCGTCCATCATCCCCTTTGGTATCGCTTTGTTCGCCCTAAGTTGGCAGGGTATGCCCAGACGTGGGTCCCTTGCTCACTTTGCCACTGGATTCAAGCTAGCCTGGCTGATGACGGCTGAATAGCCAGAAACCGGTCCCAGGATGCTTGTTTCCGGTCCAGGGAAGACATGGCTTGGCAGTTCGGGCTGGACTGTTCCCATGAGGCACAGGGTCAGACTGATTTGCATATGGCCATGTCTGAACTGGGGTGGTGGAGTGAGCTAAAGAATGATGATGGATTAAACCCAGATCAGTTGACTGGGGGTGAGTGTTTGATTAGCTCAAGCGCTCCGTCCATCATCCCCTTTGGTATCGCTTTGTTCGCCCTAAGTTGGCAGGGTATGCCCAGACGTGGGTCCCTTGCTCACTTTGGCACTGGATTCAAGCTAGCCTGGCTGATGACGGCTGAATAGCCAGAAACCGGTCCCAGGATGCTTGTTTCCGGTCCAGGGAAGACATGGCTTGGCAGTTCGGGCTGGACTGTTCCCATGAGGCACAGGGTCAGACTGATTTGCATATGGCCATGTCTGAACTGGGGTGGTGGAGTGAGCTAAAGAATGATGATGGATTAAACCCAGATCAGTTGACTGGGGGTGAGTGTTTGATTAGCTCAAGCGCTCCGTCCATCATCCCCTTTGGTATCGCTTTGTTCGCCCTAAGTTGGCAGGGTATGCCCAGACGTGGGTCCCTTGCTCACTTTGCCACTGGATTCAAGCTAGCCTGGCTGATGACGGCTGAATAGCCAGAAACCGGTCCCAGGATGCTTGTTTCCGGTCCAGGGAAGACATGGCTTGGCAGTACGGGCTGGACTGTTCCCATGAGGCACAGGGTCAGACTGATTTGCATATGGCCATGTCTGAACTGGGGTGGTGGAGTGAGCTAAAGAATGATGATGGATTAAACCCAGATCAGTTGACTGGGGGTGAGTGTTTGATTAGCTCAAGCGCTCCGTCCATCATCCCCTTTGGTATCGCTTTGTTCGCCCTAAGTTGGCAGGGTATGCCCAGACGTGGGTCCCTTGCTCACTTTGCCACTGGATTCAAGCTAGCCTGGCTGATGACGGCTGAATAGCCAGAAACCGGTCCCAGGATGCTTGTTTCCGGTCTAGGGAAGACATGGCTTGGCAGTTCGGGCTGGACTGTTCCCATGAGGCACAGGGTCAGACTGATTTGCATATGGCCATGTCTGAACTGGGGTGGTGGAGTGAGCTAAAGAATGATGATGGATTAAACCCAGATCAGTTGACTGGGGGTGAGTGTTTGATTAGCTCAAGCGCTCCGTCCATCATCCCCTTTGGTATCGCTTTGTTCGCCCTAAGTTGGCAGGGTATGCCTAGACGTGGGTCCCTTGCTCACTTTGGCACTGGATTCAAGCTAGCCTGGCTGATGACGGCTGAATAGCCAGAAACCGGTCCCAGGATGCTTGTTTCCGGTCCAGGGAAGACATGGCTTGGCAGTTCGGGCTGGACTGTTCCCATGAGGCACAGGGTCAGACTGATTTGCATATGGCCATGTCTGAACTGGGGTGGTGGAGTGAGCTAAAGAATGATGATGGATTAAACCCAGATCAGTTGACTGGGGGTGAGTGTTTGATTAGCTCAAGCGCTCCGTCCATCATCCCCTTTGGTATCGCTTTGTTCGCCCTAAGTTGGCAGGGTATGCCCAGACGTGGGTCCCTTGCTCACTTTGCCACTGCATTCAAGCTAGCCTGGCTGATGAAGGCTGAATAGCCAGAAACCGGTCCCAGGATGCTTGTTTCCGGTCCAGGGAAGACATGGCTTGGCAGTTTGGGCTGGACTGTTCCCATGAGGCACAGGGTCAGACTGATTTGCATATGGCCATGTCTGAACTGGGGTGGTGGAGTGAGCTAAAGAATGATGATGGATTAAACCCAGATCAGTTGACTGGGGGTGAGTGTTTGATTAGCTCAAGCGCTCCGTCCATCATCCCCTTTGGTATCGCTTTGTTCGCCCTAAGTTGGCAGGGTATGCCCAGACGTGGGTCCCTTGCTCACTTTGCCACTGTATTCAAGCTAGCCTGGCTGATGACGGCTGAATAGCCAGGAACCGGTCCCAGGATGCTTGTTTCCGATCCAGGGAAGACATGGCTTGGCAGTTCAGGCTGGACTGTTCCCATGAGGCACAGGGTCAGACTGATTTGCATATGGCCATGTCTGAACTGGGGTGGTGGAGTGAGCTAAAGAATGATGATGAATTAAACCCAGATCAGTTGACTGGGGGTGAGTGTTTGATTAGCTGAAGCGCTCCGTCCATCATCCCCTTTGGTATCGCTTTGTTCGCCCTAAGTTGGCAGGGTATGCCCAGACGTGGGTCCCTTGCTCACTTTGCCACTGGATTCAAGCTAGCCTGGCTGATGACGGCTGAATAGCCAGAAACCGGTCCCAGGATGCTTGTTTCCGGTCCAGGGAAGACATGGCTTGGCAGTTCGGGCTGGACTGTTCCCACGAGGCACAGGGTCAGACTGATTTGCATATGGCCATGTCTGAACTGGGGTGGTGGAGTGAGCTAAAGAATGATGATGGATTAAACCCAGATCAGTTGACTGGGGGTGAGTGTTTGATTAGCTCAAGCGCTCCGTCCATCATCCCCTTTGGTATCGCTTTGTTCGCCCTAAGTTGGCAGGGTATGCCCAGACGTGGGTCCCTTGCTCACTTTGCCACTGGATTCAAGCTAGCCTGGCTGATGACGGCTGAATAGCCAGAAACCGGTCCCAGGATGCTTGTTTCCGGTCCAGGGAAGACATGGCTTGGCAGTTCGGGCTGGACTGTTCCCATGAGGCACAGGGTCAGACTGATTTGCATATGGCCATGTCTGAACTGGGGTGGTGGAGTGAGCTAAAGAATGATGATGGATTAAACCCAGATCAGGTGACTGGGGGTGAGTGTTTGATTAGCTCAAGCGCTCCGTCCATCATCCCCTTTGGTATCGCTTTGTTCGCCCTAAGTTGGCAGGGTATGCCCAGACGTGGGTCCCTTGCTCACTTTGCCACTGGATTCAAGCTAGCCTGGCTGATGACGGCTGAATAGCCAGAAACCGGTCCCAGGATGCTTGTTTCCGGTCCAGGGAAGACATGGCTTGGCAGTTCGGGCTGGACTGTTCCCATGAGGCACAGGGTCAGACTGATTTGCATATGGCCATGTCTGAACTGGGGTGGTGGAGTGAGGTAAAGAATGATGATGGATTAAACCCAGATCAGGTGACTGGGGGTGAGTGTTTGATTAGCTCAAGCGCTCCGTCCATCATCCCCTTTGGTATCGCTTTGTTCGCCCTAAGTTGGCAGGGTATGCCCAGACGTGGGTCCCTTGCTCACTTTGCCACTGGATTCAAGCTAGCCTGGCTGATGACGGCTGAATAGCCAGAAACCGGTCCCAGGATGCTTGTTTCCGGTCCAGGGAAGACATGGCTTGGCAGTTCGGGCTGGACTGTTCCCATGAGGCACAGGGTCAGACTGATTTGCATATGGCCATGTCTGAACTGGGGTGGTGGAGTGAGCTAAAGAATGATGATGGATTAAACCCAGATCAGTTGACTGGGGGTGAGTGTTTGATTAGCTCAAGCGCTCCGTCCATCATCCCCTTTGGTATCGCTTTGTTCGCCCCTAAGTTGGCAGGATATGCCCAGACGTGGGTCCCTTGCTCACTTTGCCACTGGATTCAAGCTAGCCTGGCTGATGACGGCTGAATAGCCAGAAACCGGTCCCAGGATGCTTGTTTCCGGTCCAGGGAAGACATGGCTTGGCAGTTCGGGCTGGACTGTTCCCATGAGGCACAGGGTCAGACTGATTTGCATATGGCCATGTCTGAACTGGGGTGGTGGAGTGAGCTAAAGAATGATGATGGATTAAACCCAGATCAGTTGACTGGGGGTGAGTGTTTGATTAGCTCAAGCGCTCCGTCCATCATCCCCTTTGGTATCGCTTTGTTCGCCCTAAGTTGGCAGGGTATGCCCAGACGTGGGTCCCTTGCTCACTTTGCCACTGGATTCAAGCTAGCCTGGCTGATGACGGCTGAATAGCCAGGAACCGGTCCCAGGATGCTTGTTTCCGGTCCAGGAAAGACATGGCTTGGCAGTTCGGGCTGGACTGTTCCCATGAGGCACAGGGTCAGACTGATTTGCATATGGCCATGTCTGAACTGGGGTGGTGGAGTGAGCTAAAGAATGATGATGGATTTTAACCCAGATCAGTTGACTGGGGGTGAATGTTTGATTAGCTCAAGCGCTCCGTCCATCATCCCCTTTGGTATCGCTTTGTTCGCCCTAAGTTGGCAGGGTATGCCCAGACGTGGGTCCCTTGCTCACTTTGCCACTGGATTCAAGCTAGCCTGGCTGATGACGGCTGAATAGCCAGAAACCGGTCCCAGGATGCTTGTTTCCGGTCCAGGGAAGACATGGCTTGGCAGTTCGGGCTGGACTGTTCCCATGAGGCACAGGGTCAGACTGATTTGCATATGGCCATGTCTGAACTGGGGTGGTGGAGTGAGGTAAAGAATGATGATGGATTACACCCAGATCAGTTGACTGGGGGTGAGTGTTTGATTAGCTCAAGCGCTCCTTCCATCATCCCCTTTGGTATCGCTTTGTTCGCCCTAAGTTGGCAGGGTATGCCCAGACGTGGGTCCCTTGCTCACTTTGCCACTGGATTCAAGCTAGCCTGGCTGATGACGGCTGAATAGCCAGAAACCGGTCCCAGGATGCTTGTTTCCGGTCCAGGGAAGACATGGCTTGGCAGTTCGGGCTGGACTGTTCCCATGAGGCACAGGGTCAGACTGATTTGCATATGGCCATGTCTGAACTGGGGTGGTGGAGTGAGCTAAAGAATGATGATGGATTAAACCCAGATCAGTTGACTGGGGGTGAGTGTTTGATTAGCTCAAGCGCTCCGTCCATCATCCCCTTTGGTATCGCTTTGTTCGCCCTAAGTTGGCAGGGTATGCCCAGACGTGGGTCCCTTGCTCACTTTGCCACTGGATTCATGCTAGCCTGGCTGATGACGGCTGAATAGCCAGAAACCGGTCCCAGGATGCTTGTTTCCGGTCCAGGGAAGACATGGCTTGGCAGTTCGGGCTGGACTGTTCCCATGAGGCACAGTGTCAGACTGATTTGCATATGGCCATGTCTGAACTGGGGTGGTGGAGTGAGCTAAAGAATGATGATGGATTAAACCCAGATCAGTTGACTGGGGGTGAGTGTTTGATTAGCTCAAGCGCTCCGTCCATCATCCCCTTTGGTATCGCTTTGTTCGCCCTAAGTTGTCAGGGTATGCCCAGACGTGGGTCCCTTGCTCACTTTGCCACTGGATTCAAGCTAGCCTGGCTGATGACGGCTGAATAGCCAGAAACCGGTCCCAGGATGCCTGTTTCCGGTCCAGGGAAGACATGGCTTGGCAGTTCGGGCTGGACTGTTCCCATGAGGCACAGGGTCAGACTGATTTGCATATGGCCATGTCTGAACTGGGGTGGTGGAGTGAGCTAAAGAATGATGATGGATTAAACCCAGATCAGTTGACTGGGGGTGAGTGTTTGATTAGCTCAAGCGCTCCGTCCATCATCCCCTTTGGTATCGCTTTGTTCACTCTAAGTTGGCAGGGTATGCCCAGACGTGGGTCCCTTGCTCACTTTGCCACTGGATTCAAGCTAGCCTGGCTGATGACGGCTGAATAGCCAGAAACCGGTCCCAGGATGCTTGTTTCCGGTCCAGGGAAGACATGGCTTGGCAGTTCGGGCTGGACTGTTCCCATGAGGCACAGGGTCAGACTGATTTGCATATGGCCATGTCTGAACTGGGGTGGTGGAGTGAGCTAAAGAATGATGATGGATTAAACCCAGATCAGTTGACTGGGGGTGAGTGTTTGATTAGCTCAAGCGCTCAAGCGCTCCGTCCATCATCCCCTTTGGTATCGCTTTGTTCACCCTAAGTTTGCCACTGGATTCAAGCTAGCCTGGCTGATGACGGCTGAATAGCCAGAAACCGGTCCCAGGATGCTTGTTTCCGGTCCAGGGAAGACATGGCTTGGCAGTTGGGGCTGGACTGTTCCCATGAGGCACAGGGTCAGACTGATTTGCATATGGCCATGTCTGAACTGGGGTGGTGGAGTGAGCTAAAGAATGATGATGGATTAAACCCAGATCAGGTGACTGGGGGTGAGTGTTTGATTAGCTCAAGCGCTCCGTCCATCATCCCCTTTGGTATCGCTTTGTTCGCCCTAAGTTGGCAGGGTATGCCCAGACGTGGGTCCCTTGCTCACTTTGCCACTGGATTCAAGCTAGCCTGGCTGATGACGGCTGAATAGCCAGAAACCGGTCCCAGGATGCTTGTTTCCGGTCCCGGGAAGACATGGCTTGGCAGTTCGGGCTGGACTGTTCCCATGAGGCACAGGGTCAGACTGATTTGCATATGGCCATGTCTGAACTGGGGTGGTGGAGTGAGCTAAAGAATGATGATGGATTAAACCCAGATCAGTTGACTGGGGGTGAGTGTTTGATTAGCTCAAGCGCTCCGTCCATCATCCCCTTTGGTATCGCTTTGTTCGCCCTAAGTTGGCAGGGTATGCCCAGACGTGGGTCCCTTGCTCACTTTGCCACTGGATTCAAGCTAGCCTGGCTGATGACGGCTGAATAGCCAGAAACCGGTCCCAGGATGCTTGTTTCCGGTCCAGGGAAGACATGGCTTGGCAGTTCGGGCTGGACTGTTCCCATGAGGCACAGGGTCAGACTGATTTGCATATGGCCATGTCTGAACTGGGGTGGTGGAGTGAGCTAAAGAATGATGATGGATTAAACCCAGATCAGTTGACTGGGGGTGAGTGTTTGATTAGCTCAAGCGCTCCGTCCATCATCCCCTTTGGTATCGCTTTGTTCGCCCTAAGTTGGCAGGGTATGCCCAGACGTGGGTCCCTTGCTCACTTTGCCACTGGATTCAAGCTAGCCTGGCTGATGACGGCTGAATAGCCAGAAACCGGTCCCAGGATGCTTGTTTCCGGTCCAGGGAAGACATGGCTTGGCAGTTCGGGCTGGACTGTTCCCATGAGGCACAGGGTCAGACTGATTTGCATATGGCCATGTGTGAACTGGGGTGGTGGAGTGAGCTAAAGAATGATGATGGATTAAACCCAGATCAGTTGACTGGGGGTGAGTGTTTGATTAGCTCAAGCGCTCCGTCCATCATCCCCTTTGGTATCGCTTTGTTCGCCCTAAGTTGGCAGGATATGCCCAGACGTGGGTCCCTTGCTCACTTTGCCACTGGATTCAAGCTAGCCTGGCTGATGACGGCTGAATAGCCAGAAACCGGTCCCAGGATGCTTGTTTCCGGTCCAGGGAAGACATGGCTTGGCAGTTCGGGCTGGACTGTTCCCATGAGGCACAGGGTCAGACTGATTTGCATATGGCCATGTCTGAACTGGGGTGGTGGAGTGAGCTAAAGAATGATGATGGATTAAACCCAGATCAGTTGACTGGGGGTGAGTGTTTGATTAGCTCAAGCGCTCCGTCCCTCATCCCCTTTGGTATCGCTTTGTTCGCCCTAAGTTGGCAGGGTATGCCCAGACGTGGGTCCCTTGCTCACTTTGCCACTGGATTCAAGCTAGCCTGGCTGATGACGGCTGAATAGCCAGGAACTGGTCCCAGGATGCTTGTTTCCGGTCCAGGAAAGACATGGCTTGGCAGTTCGGGCTGGACTGTTCCCATGAGGCACAGGGTCAGACTGATTTGCATATGGCCATGTCTGAACTGGGGTGGTGGAGTGAGCTAAAGAATGATGATGGATTAAACCCAGATCAGTTGACTGGGGGTGAATGTTTGATTAGCTCAAGCGCTCCGTCCATCATCCCCTTTGGTATCGCTTTGTTCGCCCTAAGTTGGCAGGGTATGCCCAGACGTGGGTCCCTTGCTCACTTTGCCACTGGATTCAAGCTAGCCTGGCTGATGACGGCTGAATAGCCAGAAACCGGTCCCAGGATGCTTGTTTCCGGTCCAGGGAAGACATGGCTTGGCAGTTCGGGCTGGACTGTTCCCATGAGGCACAGGGTCAGACTGATTTGCATATGGCCATGTCTGAACTGGGGTGGTGGAGTGAGCTAAAGAATGATGATGGATTAAACCCAGATCAGTTGACTGGGGGTGAGTGTTTGATTAGCTCAAGCGCTCCGTCCATCATCCCCTTTGGTATCGGTTTGTTCGCCCTAAGTTGGCAGGGTATGCCCAGACGTGGGTCCCTTGCTCACTTTGCCACTGGATTCAAGCTAGCCTGGCTGATGACGGCTGAATAGCCAGAAACCGGTCCCAGGATGCTTGTTTCCGGTCCAGGGAAGACATGGCTTGGCAGTTCGGGCTGGACTGTTCCCATGAGGCACAGGGTCAGACTGATTTGCATATGGCCATGTCTGAACTGGGGTGGTGGAGTGAGCTAAAGAATGATGATGGATTAAACCCAGATCAGTTGACTGGGGGTGAGTGTTTGATTAGCTGAAGCGCTCCGTCCATCATCCCCTTTGGTATCGCTTTGTTCGCCCTAAGTTGGCAGGGTATGCCCAGACGTGGGTCCCTTGCTCACTTTGCCACTGGATTCAAGCTAGCCTGGCTGATGACGGCTGAATAGCCAGAAACCGGTCCCAGGATGCTTGTTTCCGGTCCAGGGAAGACATGGCTTGGCAGTTCGGGCTGGACTGTTCCCATGAGGCACAGGGTCAGACTGATTTGCATATGGCCATGTCTGAACTGGGGTGGTGGAGTGAGCTAAAGAATGATGATGGATTAAACCCAGATCAGTTGACTGGGGATGAGTGTTTGATTAGCTCAAGCGCTCCGTCCATCATCCCCTTTGGTATCGCTTAATTCTTCCGATTCATCAGGCAGCAAGGGGCGACCAGTGCGGCCGTCTCAGTCAGGCGCCATCTTTTCTCCCATGTTGGATATTTCCAATGGTTTTTTTCTGCCAAAATGTAGCAATGTTACAGACTCAGGGATTTCTCCGGTATGAAAATGAGTACCACATGCCAAGCAATATCAGCCTAGTCTGCCATAGGTACAGAACACCAGTACTAAGCGGCATGTGCCTTGGTACATGGTGTGATGTTGAATGGTAAATTTCAACCTCAGAAAACACTAACACAATTATTAGGGGATTGCACAGCGCAGTTGGCTGAACTGAAAGCTTTAATTCTGGAACCTGAAAATACTTAACATGAATTGCCCACACTGATAGTGTGTGATTCTTATTAATGTGCCCAATTTTATAATGGCAATTTGCACTATTGGTGCCAAAATGGTTTCAGTGATTCGAAGGGTAAAGCTATAAATCTCAGTTCAGACTGCTACAGTTGCTGCAATTACTCGTTCTCATACAAGGATAGATGAAGACATCTTGGCTGCCATCAGTGTGACACCCTCTGGCACCCCACATCCAAAAACGTTTCCAGATAAATTTTCTAAGTGAACAAAATGTTTCCTTTGCTACCATTCCAGGGATGGGAGAATAACAACCGCAGGCTAAACTTACTGATATCGGCTCATGAGGGTTTTGCATCAGCCCATGCTGGTGTGGCGACCACTATTTCCTTACTACAGAAATATGGAGGCCTACTCAGCGCACCATCTTAAAAAAATTGTAAAATATATATGTAAATGAGTTAAAATGGACGAAAGTGGTGACAACCTAAACCCAAGGGCCATGCGGGGGGCTGGGAGGGGGAGTGGTCCCAAAGGGCCTTTCCCTGGCCACAAAAATGTTAAATAACGCCGTTTTGTTGTGGGAGTGTACAAAGCCAAACAGGATCTGCATGTTGCATTCACAAGCACAGAGTTCTATTTCTCAAACACAAGGAGTGAAAGGAGATTCAAGTTCATGAATTAAAAAATTGAGGTAATCAAGGAATGGTTTGTGTGGTGAGGCGCGAGTTATGGTCAGCTCAGTTCAATATAACAGGCCAATGTGCTTTTTTTATGGGTTATATAATAACATTTTTCACATTTTAATTTTTTGGGGGGAATTTCAGAGGTTTTTAAGTCTTGACTACCAGACAGCTCATAGCTGTCTGGTTGCTGAAGGCCTCTTATAGATCATACCAAAACCATACAGACACTTAGAGCCTGTCCCTTGGTTACCATTGGTTGGTTTTAGTGCCACTCTTATTTACTTGCTCCTTATTCCATGGCATTCCTTCATCTAATTGTGTTTGTCCATCCCCTGGAATACAGCCTCTTTACCATTCTATTATTGTCTAACTTGTATCCTTCCACTGCTCACATTTAGGGAACTACTGTTTGAGAGTGCACCTGTATTCTAGCTCTCTTCCGTGTATGTGTCTTCTCCTAAAAACACCTGTCCCCCTGCCTGTTCCATGTTGCTCCCTCACCCCCTCCACCTACCAAGCTCGTTCATTGCTTTCCCTTCCTCTCCATGGCTTTTTTTCCCCTAGGGGTTCGGCCTCAAGCACTTTAGTTCCTCCCTCCATCCATCCACTCCTTGTTTCCCCACAATTCACCCCTCAGGGTCCTTTTAAAAAACATTTTTTGTGAATTAATGTCAGTGTAAGCATGTTACTAAGAGCAAACTAATTTGAAATAAGTTGCATAATGTTTTTGTGTGTTTGTGTGTGTTAATGTTTTTTTGTGTTTTTGTGTGTGTTAATGTTTTTTTGTGTTTTTGTGTGTGTTAATGTTTTTTTTGTGTTTTTGTGTGTAAGTTTGGAACACGTTTTGTAACTATATATCAAAGTGGACAGCATTTCATGTATGCATAGTATAAACAATGTTAGCCAAATACAATGTTTATTTATTACACATTTAAGGTCGGACTTAAAGTAACTAATATAATAAAGCAACAACAAATCAGTGAAAAATGCACCTTTTCATTTTTTTATTGAAAATTACTGGAATTAGGTGCACGCCTTTATTGTAAAACAGCTCTTGAGCCCGGCCATTAGTTTCTCTCCTCTATTTGAACATGATGGGGTCATCATATGCCATAGGTGCCAAGGTTCAAGATTTCTTGTGTGTGACATTTTCATAATTTCAGTGTAATTATGAGTGACATTCAACGACTATGAGTGACACTTTCTCGTGAACAGTATAATAACACCCACACTTAGGGCCCGATTACGATCTCGTTAGGAAGGGCTCCTAACGTGATCCGCAATGAGCTAATCCGATTCGGAACCGCTGTTTCCGTCCGAATTGTCCCCCCTTCCGAACGACCAAGTATGATGCGAATATCTCGTCCGCGTCGACCGAATCGTTTCTGAACCCGATCCGGTCCGTACAACTCGTTTGCAGCCGAATCGTACCGCGCAATGGAGCTGGCTTCCGAACGAGCGAGTACGATGCACAATTTGGACAGCCGTATCGACTCGGTTTTGCCGGAACGAAACGGCTGATGGAATTGGACTTCGGGGGGCTATAGCAGACCCCCCTTCACCCAGGGCCCTCCGAATCGGTCCTGTGGGGGTACCCATGGGTCCTCCCTTTCCGCCATGCACAGTGTGGCAGGCACCAAGAGGTGCCCGCCACAGGGTGCAGGCTTTTCCCCACCCACCACTTTTTGCTATGGGAGCCTGTGTACGTGTACGGTATACAGGCTCCCATAGAGTTCAATGGGAGTCTGAGCGAACCGAGTCTGTCACTATACGGATGCATCGGAATCGGTTGCTCAGACTCCCAGAGCACGATTCGCAAGGAGAGCCCTCTGGATCCAAGTCGTACGGAGGGCTTTCCTAGCGAGATCATAATCAGCCCCTTAGTAGTAGCATGGCACAGCCTAGGCCAGCACCTGTTACCAGGCGGGTCGGCAGAGAAACAATATATTTAACAGAGATCGCCTGCCTTAGCCAGCCTGCGCCTCCCTGCCTGGCAATCAACCAAATTAATGCATTATCAGATCATGATCAATTGACATAGTCTGTCCAGACTCTCTGCCACGTGGTACCTGAGGCAGGCCGACTACAGGATGTGAGAGGGGCCCCAGCGGAGATCTTCTCTCCAATTAGGCCCCTCTTTTTCTGCTGTTTAGACTGACCCAAGTTTTGCCATATATTTAGAAGCTTCGGTTTGCAGCTGGACATCCACTCCTGTTTGATACTATGGTTTGAACAGGGGGTACTTTTTTACATTAATTCTGCGGGTGTATGGTTTTGCGTTTCAGTCTTCAAGTCTCTGAAATTCGTTTGGCTTGGATATGAATTTCTGTGAAAGCAGGATATTTCCACGTCGCAATATAGTGACGTATCATTGTGCACTAGCGTCATCTTGTTGCCTTTGAAAAACAGTACTGCTGACCTCAGCTTTTATGCGTCTGTCCCGGCACAGTGAGAAAGTGAAACTATACTTTTTTTTGCACTTCAGGACACGGTTCTTTTGCGTGACAATCTCAGGCATTACGGTAATGCCTGGCACTTAGCAGGGCGGATATGCGCATGTTTGTGGGAAAAGCGACTGCAGGGGCCTAAAGCTTTTGCTAGGAGCTGCTACTGTCACTGTAGAATGCGGGGAGGCAGAGAGTGCCCAAAACCTTGTACCTCGCTTGTCAGGACCTAGCGCCACCTCTTCCCTCTACCACCCCACTCCTCCTGTTTCTTTACTTCACTCCTGCAGGTTGTGTTTCATCCCTGCTTTCTCCCCCGGTCTCTGGTTTCTTCTCTTCTTCTTTCTTCCTTTCTCACTCCCCTCTTGCCCAGGGTGACACAGCGGTGCCACTTTGAGCACGAATGAAGCCCTTCACCTGCCTCAGAAGTGCTCCATACAAAGAATCACCGAACAGCACAGGTCATACCCTGTATGACCACACCCGACAGAAGTGGACATTTTTGGCGGGGGGCGGGCAAAGCTGTAGAAGGAATTGAAGAGGTCCTGCATTTGATGCCATGGGGTTCACAATAGAACATATGTCTGGTACATTTCCTGACAGCCTTGTGCTCCCCAGCGGGCTGGAGTGGAGTCTACCACATGACAAGCTACTAGCTTTGCCCCAGCTCACAAATGCACCTTTGCGGTTTGAACTCCAGTTAGTGCTTGAACGAGTTTATTGTCTGCACTGGTTAGTGCCTGCCTCAGCCAGTGCTTATACTGGTTAGTGCCTGCACCAGAGCTGCCTATACCGTTAGTGCCTGCACCGGCACTCAGCTCCACTCACCTGTGAAGAGGTTCAGACATTAGATGAAGAAGGCAGAAAATGCTCAGCTCACACTTGATGAGACCCCAGCACCAGATGTAAGAGGCCGTGCATGACCAACGCATCATTGAGGAGATTCCAACCCCGGATGCATGTGTCTGACCATGCCTCACTGGACACTGGGTCTGACACTATATGGAGAAGGCCGAGCATGCTTGACTCAGCATTGAGGAAGTTCAGGCATTCGATGGAAGAGTCGGAGCACGTTGACTCAGCATTCAGGAAGTTAAGGCATTAGAAGGAAGAGGCTGAGCATGGTTGACGCAGCATTGAGGATGTTCCAGTATTAGATGGAAGAGGCTGAGTATGCTTAACTCAGCATTGAGGCGGTTCAGGCATTAAATGGAAGAGGCTGAGCATGCTTGACTCAGCATTGAGGAGGTTCAGGCATTAGATGGAAGAGGCTGAGCATGCTTGACTCAGCATTGAGGAGGTTCAGGCATTAGATGGAAGAGGCTGAGCATGCTTGACTCAGCATTGAGGAGGTTCAGGCATTAGATGGAAGAGGCTGAGCATGCTTGACTCAGCATTGAGGAGGTTCTGGCATTAGAAGGAAGAGGCTGAGCATGCTTGACTCAGCATTGAGGAGGTCCTAGCAGTGGATGAAAGAGGTTGAGCACGCTTGACTCAGCATTGAGGAGGTCCTAGCAGTGGATGAAAGAGGTTGAGCATGCTTGACTCAGCATTGAGGAGGTCCTAGCAGTGGATGAAAGAGGTTGAGCATGCTTGACTCAGCATTGTGGAGGTTCAGGCATTAGATGGAAGAGGCTGAGCATGCTTGACTCAGCATTGAGGAGGTTCTGGCATTAGAAGGAAGAGGCTGAGCATGCTTGACTCAGCATTGAGGAGGTCCTAGCAGTGGATGAAAGAGGTTGAGCACGCTTGACTCAGCATTGAGGAGGTCCTAGCAGTGGATGAAAGAGGTTGAGCATGATTGACTCAGCATTGAGGAGGTCCTACCAGTGGATGAAAGAGGTTGAGCATGCTTGACTCAGCATTGTGGAGGTTCAGGCATTAGAAGGAAGAGGCTGAGCATGCTTGACGCAGCATTAAGGAGGTTCTGGGATTCGATGCAAGAGGATGATTACGCTTGACTCAGCATTGAGGAGGTTCAGGCATTAGAAGGAAGAGGCTTGCTTGACTCAGCATTGTGGAGGTTCAGGCATTAGAAGGAAGAGGCTGAGCATGCTTGACTCAGCATTGAGGAGGTTCTGGCATTAGAAGGAAGAGGCTTGCTTGACTCAGCATTGTGGAGGTTCAGGCATTAGAAGGAAGAGGCTTGCTTGACTCAGCATTGAGGAGCTTTCAGTATTAGATGGAAGAGGCTGAGAATGCTTAACTCAGCATTGAGGAGGTTCAGGCATTAAATGGAAGAGGTTGAGCATGCTTGACGCAGCATTGAGGAGGTTCAGGCATTAGATGGAAGAGGTTGAGCATCCTTGATGCAGCATTGAGGAGGTTCAGGCATTAGAAGGAAGAGGCTGAGCATGCTTGACTCAGCATTGAGGAGGTTCTAGCATTAGAAGGAAGAGGCTGAGCATGCTTGACAACATTGAGGAGGTTCAGGCATTAGATGGAAGAGGTTGAGCATGCTTGACGCAGCATTGAGGAGGTTCCAGTATTAGATGGAAGAGGCTGAGAATGCTTGACTCAGCATTGAGGAGGTTCAGGCATTAAATGGAAGAGGTTGAGCACGCTTGACTCAGCATTGAGGAGGTCCTAGCAGTGGATGAAAGAGGTTGAGCACGCTTGACTCAGCATTGAGGAGGTCCTAGCAGTGGATGAAAGAGGTTGAGCACGCTTGACTCAGCATTGAGGAGGTCCTAGCAGTGGATGAAAGAGGTTGAGCATGCTTGACTCAGCATTGAGGAGGTCCTAGCAGTGGATGAAAGAGGTTGAGCATGCTTGACTCAGCATTGTGGAGGTTCAGGCATTAGAAGGAAGAGGCTGAGCATGCTTGACTCAGCATTGAGGAGGTTCAGGCATTAGAGGGAAGAGGCTGGGGATGCTTGACTCAGCATTGAGGAGGTTCAGGCATTAGATGGAAGAGGCTGGGGATGCTTGACTCAGCATTGAGGAGGTTCAGGCATTAGAAGGAAGAGGCTTGCTTGACTCAGCATTGAGGAGGTTCTGGCATTAGAAGGAAGAGGCTTGCTTGACTCAGCATTGTGGAGGTTCAGGCATTAGAAGGAAGAGGCTTGCTTGACTCAACATTGAGGAGGTTCAGGCATTAGATGGAAGAGGTTGAGCATGCTTGACGCAGCATTGAGGAGGTTCAGGCATTAGATGGAAGAGGTTGAGCATGCTTGACTCAGCATTGAGGAGGTTCAGGCATTAAATGGAAGAGGTTGAGCATGCTTGACTCAGCATTGAGGAGGTCCTACCAGTGGATGAAAGAGGTTGAGCATGCTTGACGCAGCATTGAGGAGGTTCAGGCATTAAATGGAAGAGGTTGAGCATCCTTGACGCAGCATTGAGGAGGTTCAGGCATTAGAAGGAAGAGGCTGAGCATGCTTGACTCAGCATTGAGGAGGTTCTAGCATTAGAAGGAAGAGGCTGAGCATGCTTGACTCAACATTGAGGAGGTTCAGGCATTAGATGGAAGAGGTTGAGCATGCTTGACGCAGCATTGAGGAGGTTCCAGTATTAGATGGAAGAGGCTGAGAATGCTTGACTCAGCATTGAGGAGGTTCAGGCATTAAATGGAAGAGGTTGAGCACGCTTGACTCAGCATTGAGGAGGTCCTAGCAGTGGATGTAAGAGGTTGAGCACGCTTGACTCAGCATTGAGGAGGTCCTAGCAGTGGATGAAAGAGGTTGAGCACGCTTGACTCAGCATTGAGGAGGTCCTAGCAGTGGATGAAAGAGGTTGAGCATGCTTGACTCAGCATTGAGGAGGTCCTATCAGTGGATGAAAGAGGTTGAGCACGCTTGACTCAGCATTGAGGAGGTCCTAGCAGTGGATGAAAGAGGTTGAACACGCTTGACTCAGCATTGAGGAGGTCCTAGCAGTGGATGAAAGAGGTTGAGCATGCTTGACTCAGCATTGAGGAGGTCCTAGCAGTGGATGAAAGAGGTTGAGCATGCTTGACTCAGCATTGTGGAGGTTCAGGCATTAGAAGGAAGAGGCTGAGCATGCTTGACTCAGCATTGAGGAGGTTCAGGCATTAGAAGGAAGAGGCTGGGGATGCTTGACTCAGCATTGAGGAGGTTCAGGCATTAGATGGAAGAGGCTGGGGATGCTTGACTCAGCATTGAGGAGGTTCAGGCATTAGAAGGAAGAGGCTTGCTTGACTCAGCATTGAGGAGGTTCTGGCATTAGAAGGAAGAGGCTTGCTTGACTCAGCATTGTGGAGGTTCAGGCATTAGAAGGAAGAGGCTTGCTTGACTCAACATTGAGGAGGTTCAGGCATTAGATGGAAGAGGTTGAGCATCCTTGACGCAGCATTGAGGAGGTTCAGGCATTAGATGGAAGAGGTTGAGCATGCTTGACTCAGCATTGAGGAGCTTTCAGTATTAGATGGAAGAGGCTGAGAATGCTTAACTCAGCATTGAGGAGGTTCAGGCATTAGATGGAAGAGGTTGAGCATGCTTGACTCAGCATTGAGGAGGTTCAGGCATTAAATGGAAGAGGTTGAGCACACTTTACTCAGCATTGAGGAGGTCCTAGCAGTGGATGAAAGAGGTTGAGCATGCTTGACGCAGCATTGAGGAGGTTCAGGCATTAAATGGAAGAGGTTGAGCATCCTTGACGCAGCATTGAGGAGGTTCAGGCATTAGAAGGAAGAGGCTGAGCATGCTTGACTCAGCATTGAGGAGGTTCTAGCATTAGAAGGAAGAGGCTGAGCATGCTTGACTCAACATTGAGGAGGTTCAGGCATTAGATGGAAGAGGTTGAGCATGCTTGACGCAGCATTGAGGAGGTTCCAGTATTAGATGGAAGAGGCTGAGAATGCTTGACTCAGCATTGAGGAGGTTCAGGCATTAAATGGAAGAGGTTGAGCACGCTTGACTCAGCATTGAGGAGGTCCTAGCAGTGGATGAAAGAGGTTGAGCATGCTTGACTCAGCATTGAGGAGGTCCTATCAGTGGATGAAAGAGGTTGAGCACGCTTGACTCAGCATTGAGGAGGTCCTAGCAGTGGATGAAAGAGGTTGAGCACGCTTGACTCAGCATTGAGGAGGTCCTAGCAGTGGATGAAAGAGGTTGAGCATGCTTGACTCAGCATTGAGGAGGTCCTAGCAGTGGATGAAAGAGGTTGAGCACGCTTGACTCAGCATTGAGGAGGTCCTAGCAGTGGATGAAAGAGGTTGAGCATGCTTGACTCAGCATTGTGGAGGTTCAGGCATTAGAAGGAAGAGGCTGAGCATGCTTGACTCAGCATTGAGGAGGTTCATGCATTAGAAGGAAGAGGCTGGGGATGCTTGACTCAGCATTGAGGAGGTTCAGGCATTAGATGGAAGAGGCTGGGGATGCTTGACTCAGCATTGAGGAGGTTCAGGCATTAGAAGGAAGAGGCTTGCTTGACTCAGCATTGAGGAGGTTCTGGCATTAGAAGGAAGAGGCTTGCTTGACTCAGCATTGTGGAGGTTCAGGCATTAGAAGGAAGAGGCTTGCTTGACTCAACATTGAGGAGGTTCAGGCATTAGATGGAAGAGGTTGAGCATCCTTGACGCAGCATTGAGGAGGTTCAGGCATTAGATGGAAGAGGTTGAGCATGCTTGACTCAGCATTGAGGAGCTTTCAGTATTAGATGGAAGAGGCTGAGAATGCTTAACTCAGCATTGAGGAGGTTCAGGCATTAAATGGAAGAGGTTGAGCATGCTTGACGCAGCATTGAGGAGCTTTCAGTATTAGATGGAAGAGGCTGGGGATGCTTGACTCAGCATTGAGGAGGTTCAGGCATTAGAAGGAAGAGGCTTGCTTGACTCAGCATTGAGGAGGTTCTGGCATTAGAAGGAAGAGGCTGAGGATGCTTGACTCAGCATTGAGGAGGTTCTGGCATTAGAAGGAAGAGGCTTGCTTGACTCAGCATTGAGGAGGTTCTGGCATTAGAAGGAAGAGGCTTGCTTGACTCAGCATTGAGGAGGTTCTAGCATTAGAAGGAAGAGGCTGAGGATGCTTGACTCAGCATTGAGGAGGTTCTAGCATTAGAAGGAAGAGGCTGAGGATGCTTGACTCAGCATTGTGGAGGTTCAGGCATTAGATGGAAGAGGTTGAGCACGCTTGACGCAGCATTGAGGAGGTTCAGGCATTAAATGGAAGAGGCTGAGAATGCTTGACTCAGCATTGAGGAGATTCAGGCATTAGAAGGAAGAGGCTGGGGATGCTTGACTCAGCATTGAGGAGGTTCTGGGATTCGATGCAAGAGGATGATTACGCTTGACGCAGCATTAAGGAGGTTCTGGGATTCGATGCAAGAGGATGATTACGCTTGACTCAGCATTGAGGAGGTTCAGGCATTAGAAGGAAGAGGCTGAGCATGGTTGATGCAGCATTGAGGAGGTTCCAGTATTAGATGGAAGAGGCTGAGAATGCTTGACTCATCATTGAGGAGGTTCAGGCATTAGAAGGAAGAGGCTGGGGATGCTTGATTCAGCATTGAGGAGGTTCAGGCATTAGATGGAAGAGGCTGGGGATGCTTGACGCAGCATTGAGGAGGTTCAGGCATTAGAAGGAAGAGGCTGAGCACACTTGACGCAGCATTAAGGAGGTTCTGAGATTCGATGCAAGAGGATGATTACGCTTGACTCAGCATTGAGGAGGTTCAGGCATTAGAAGGAAGAGGCTGGGGATGCTTGACTCAGCATTGAGGAGGTTCAGGCATTAGATGGAAGAGGCTGAGCATGCTTGACGCAGCATTGAGGTGGTTCAGGCATTAGATGGAAGAGGCTGAGCATGCTTGACGCAGCATTGAGGAGGTTCAGGCATTAGAAGGAAGAGGCTGAGAATGCTCCTGTTGCATAGTGACGGTTCAGGCACCTGATGGTATTGGCCGAGCCTGCTCCTTGTGCATTGGGGAGGCTCACGTCCAAAACAGAGGCAATAGAAATGCTCTGGTAATAAGCGTGCAGAATACCCAAACGTTAGATGGGAAAAAACAGTAACCTTCTATGTTATGTTATAAGGTTTTGTAAAGCACTCATTCACCAAAGGATTGTTGGTGCTAGTGAGAAAGTGGAAACGAGGGAGTAGGTTTACTAAAATTAAGGGAATGATTGTCATAACAGCCATGTTTTTAGAAGGCACATAAAAAGAGTTTCAGATGTATCATATCTGAATGCATCTGGAAATTTGGAAAAATATGTCTAAGTTTAGCGATGTAAAAGGCAAGCCTACATCCTCCAGGTCTTTGCTGGTGAATTTTAGGAATGCCAGATGAGTGGAGAGATCTCATATAGCAGTATCTCTGCAGACGTGATTTAGTGGAAGCCCCTGCTACCTTAGAGTGATGTAGTGCTGCAGACTAAGTGGCAATGTTTTGTGCTCCTCTAGGGAGGGGTGGATGGGAATTTGGGTGCGTTAGGGTTTTAAGTCTTCAGAAACAAACTGAGAAGAATGGACAGCCTGGCAGAGATCTCCCTGATAAGATGAAACTGTTTTAAACTTTAAACTGGCCCTCCAGGACAAGAGCACAATCCATATGAGGCGAGCTAAGCCGGCAACCAAATGCACATACGATGCAAAAGGCCAAGCAGAGACCCGCCTCCGTTCCTTGTGCTTCCGTCACTCACGTCTTGGTGCTGATGCCTGATGACAAAGAGGAAACTGATTGAACGAGCCTGTTCGTCGAGAGACGTAGCCACACAGTCTGTAGTTTGGTGACAAAGGAAAGTAAAAAAAAAAGAAAGGGGTCGATATTGTATCTTCGCAAACCACAGACCAGCTCTTGTGCTCAAAGGTGACAACATTCCTTGTCCAGAAACATCCTGTCTCCCAGCCTGAGGGGAATGTTCCTTCCTCTGGGTTCTTTGTTATTCTACTCAGTGTCCTGTTGTAGCTAAAAATGGAACAAAGAAGCTTTGTTTGTAGAAACAATAAAAGGTATCAGTGAGGCGGTAATGCTGACCTGCTCATGCAACTAGAAGAACATGTCTGACTTGTTAAACTATGCAAGCGGGAGGGAGGCAGACACTGGCCTTCAATGCAGCAGAGCGGACATTGTTCAGTCGAAAGACAATACAGAATTGACTAAAATAAAAACATGACATCATAAACAACCTGGATTGTTCAGATTCCTCTTTCTTCTGGAAGTAATCCACACAGCTGACGGCTACACTGCTCATAGACTCCCAGCAGGAGTGTCTGTCAGCGTTACACAATGAAACACAATCTCTTCTGTAGGAGCGTCTGTCAGCGTTACACAATGAAACACAATCTCTTTGGTAGGAGCGTCTGTCAGTGTTACACAATGAAACACAATCTCTCCTGTAGGAGCGTCTGTCAGCGTTACACAATGAAACACAATCTCTTTGGTAGGAGCGTCTGTCAGTGTTACACAATGAAACACAATCTCTTCTGTAGGAGCGTCTGTCAGCGTTACACAATGAAACACAATCTCTTTGGTAGGAGCG
Source organism: Calotriton arnoldi (assembly GCA_963921515.1). Taxonomy (NCBI): domain Eukaryota; kingdom Metazoa; phylum Chordata; class Amphibia; order Caudata; family Salamandridae; genus Calotriton; species Calotriton arnoldi. The sequence goes on along the minus strand of CAWUFW010018846.1, from coordinate 130,732 downwards.
TCTGTCAGTGTTACACAATGAAACACAATCTCTTCTGTAGGAGTGTCTGTCAGCGTTACACAATGAAACAAAATCTCTTCTGTAGGAGCGTCTGTCAGCGTTACACAATGAAACACAATCTCTTTGGTAGGAGTGTCTGTCAGCGTTACACAATGAAACACAATCTCTTTGGTAGGAGCGTCTGTCAGTGTTACACAATGAAACACAATCTCTTCTGTAGGAGTGTCTGTCAGCGTTACACAATGAAACGCAATCTCTTTGGTAGGAGCGTCTGTCAGCGTTACACAATGAAACACAATCTCTTTGGTAGGAGCGTCTGTCAGTGTTACACAATGAAACACAATCTCTTCTGTAGGAGTGTCTGTCAGCGTTACACAATGAAACACAATCTTCTGTAGGAGCGTCTGTCAGCGTTACACAATGAAACACAATCTCTTTGGTAGGAGTGTCTGTCAGCGTTACACAATGAAACACAATCTCTTGGGTAGGAGCGTCTGTCAGTGTTACACAATGAAACACAATCTCTTCTGTAGGAGTGTCTGTCAGCGTTACACAATGAAACACAATCTCTTTGGTAGGAGCGTCTGTCAGCTTTACACAATGAAACACAATCTCTTTGGTAGGAGTGTCTGTCAGCGTTACACAATGAAACACAATCTCTTTGGTAGGAGCGTCTGTCAGCGTTACACAATGAAACACAATCTCTTCTGTAGGAGTGTCTGTCAGCGTTACACAATGAAACACAATCTCTTTGGTAGGAGCATCTGTCAGCGTTACACAATGAAACAATCTCTTCTGTAGGAGTGTCTGTCAGCGTTACACAATGAAACACAATCTCTTCTGTAGGAGCGTCTGTCAGCGTTACACAATGAAACACAATCTCTTCTGTAGGAGCGTCTGCCGGCTTTACACAATGAAACACACTCTCTTCTGTAGGAGCGTCTGCCGGCTTTACACAATGAAACACAATCTCTTCTGTAGGAGCGTCTGTCAGCGTTACACAATGAAACACAATCTCTTCTGTAGGAGCGTCTGTCAGCGTTACACAATGAAACACAATCTCTTTGGTAGGAGCGTCTGTCAGTGTTACACAATGAAACACAATCTCTTTGGTAGGAGCGTCTGTCAGCGTTACACAATGAAACACAATCTCTTCTGTAGGAGCGTCTGTCAGCATTACACAATGAAACACAATCTCTTTGGTAGGAGCGTCTGTCAGTGTTACACAATGAAACACAATCTCTTTTGTAGGAGCGTCTGTCAGCGTTATACAATGAAACACAATCTCTTTGGTAGGAGCGTCTGTCAGTGTTACACAATGAAACACAATCTCTTCTGTAGGAGCGTCTGTCAGCGTTACACAATGAAACACAATCTCTTTGGTAGGAGCGTCTGTCAGTGTTACACAATGAAACACAATCTCTTCTGTAGGAGCGTCTGTCAGCGTTACACAATGAAACACAATCTCTTCTGTAGGAGCGTCTGACAGCGTTACACAATGAAACACAATCTCTTCTGTAGGAGTGTCTGTCAGCGTTACACAATGAAACACAATCTCTTCTGTAGGAGCGTCTGTCAGCGTTACACAATGAAACACAATCTCTTCTGTAGGAGCGTCTGACAGCGTTACACAATGAAACACAATCTCTTCTGTAGGAGTGTCTGTCAGCGTTACACAATGAAACACAATCTCTTCTGTAGGAGCGTCTGTCAGCGTTACACAATGAAACACAATCTCTTTGGTAGGAGCGTCTGTCAGTGTTACACAATGAAACACAATCTCTTCTGTAGGAGTGTGTCAGCGTTACACAATGAAACACAATCTCTTTGGTAGGAGCGTCTGTCAGCGTTACACAATGAAACACAATCTCTTCTGTAGGAGTGTCTGTCAGCGTTACACAATGAAACACAATCTCTTTGGTAGAAGCGTCTGTCAGCGTTACACAATGAAACACAATCTCTTCTGTAGGAGTGTCTGTCAGCGTTACACAATGAAACACAATCTCTTCTGTAGGAGCGTCTGCTGGCTTTACACAATGAAACACAATCTCTTTGGTAGGAGCGTCTGCCGGCTTTACACAATGAAACACAATATCTTCGGTAGGAGTGTCTTCCGGCTTTACACAATGAAACACAATCTCTTCTGTAGGAGTGTCTGCCGGCTTTACACAATGAAACACAATCTCTTCTGTAGGAGCGTCTGCTGGCTTTACACAATGAAACACAATCTCTTCTGTAGGAGCGTCTGCCGGCTTTACACAATGAAACACAATCTCTTCTGTAGGAGCGTCTGCCAGCTTTACACAATGAAACACAATCTCTTCTGTAGGAGCGTCTGCCAGCTTTACACAATGAAACACAATCTCTTCTGTAGGAGTGTCTGCCGGCTTTACACAATGAAACACAATCTCTTCTGTAGGAGCGTCTGCCGGCTTTACACAATGAAACACAATCTCTTCTGTAGGAGCGTCTGCCAGCTTTACACAATGAAACACAATCTCTTCTGTAGGAGCGTCTGGCTTTGGTAGGAGTGTCTGCCGGCTTTACACAATGAAACACAATCTCTTTGGTAGGAGCGTCTGTCAGTGTTACACAATGAAACACAATCTCTTCTGTAGGAGCGTCTGTCAGCGTTACACAATGAAACACAATCTCTTTGGTAGGAGCGTCTGTCAGTGTTACACAATGAAACACAATCTCTTCTGTAGGAGCGTCTGTCAGCGTTACACAATGAAACACAATCTCTTTGGTAGGAGCGTCTGTCAGCGTTACACAATGAAACACAATCTCTTCTGTAGGAGCATATGACAGCGTTACACAATGAAACACAATCTCTTCTGTAGGAGCGTCTGTCAGCGTTACACAATGAAACACAATCTCTTCTGTAGGAGCGTCTGACAGCGTTACACAATGAAACACAATCTCTTCTGTAGGAGTGTCTGTCAGCGTTACACAATGAAACACAATCTCTTCTGTAGGAGCGTCTGTCAGCGTTACACAATGAAACACAATCTCTTCTGTAGGAGCGTCTGGCTTTGGTAGGAGTGTCTGCCGGCTTTACACAATGAAACACAATCTCTCCGGCAGCACCACTGTGCCATACGCTCTGTTTTTAAGGTCACATTTTTTACTAAACCAGTACATTTTACTTATTGCCTTTAACATTGCAGTCATGTGGATTCCTGGACGTCAGGATTTAAAAGACATCAAGGATATGTGAGGATTGCACAATAAGAGGTTAATGGCCGTTCCTGAGGGACCCGGGTTCTACCGTGCTAAGCCTGTGCTGTGGCTCCAGCTCTTCTACCTTTCATGTACACCTTCTCTCTATTCCGTACTATCTCACAGCCAGTTTCTCAGAATCCACCTGCCTGGGTCTCAAGCCTCTTCCTGTTGGCTGCAGCTCTACAGAAGTCTTTTTCGGTCCCACTTTCACTGGGGCGGGGAATGTCTTCTAGTAACGGCAGTGGCGTAGCTACACACTTTGCCGCCTGTGGCGGTTCCTGTCTTTGCCGCCCTGTCTTTCTGGCAGCCGCATGGAAGAGCGGGGGGGGGAGGGCTGCCTCCCCTAAAACTCATGCCGCCCGGGGCAGACCGCACCCCCTGTGTACCCCCTCACCCCTCTCTTGCTACGCCACTGAGTAATGGAGAATGGTAAAGTGGTTCTTGAGTAGCGATTCCAAACCTCTCTACAAATCCCGGTAAGACACAGAAGTGGAATATTGTAGGAAGCTAGCTCCACATATAGTGTAGCAAAATGAATTTAACTGTGCAGAGAGTCTAGTGAGGCCCCGGTTGGTATACAGAGGCAAAAGTAGATAATACTAACGCTCTATTTGTGGTAGTGTGGGCGAGCAGTTAGGCTTATCAGAGGGTAGTGCTAAGCATTTGCTGTACTCACAGAGGCAATACATGAGACACACACTCAAGAATAAATCTGAGACCAATTTGTGAAAATAACATCGATTTTTATATAATTTTTCAGACCAAGAACTTCATTCTAAGGTAAGTACTATTTCGTTTACAAATTTTTAAAGTTCGCAAAAGAAATCACTGTTATGCGCCATTACGCACCATAGAAGTTAATGGGAAGAGATAGAAAAATGCATAGAAAATCAGACAGTGGGCTCTCAAGGTCCACCTTCTGGATCCGGGTAAGTAGCAAGGCCAGGCCCAATGTTCCACCAGCAGGTTCTCTGGAGAGTCCCGGATTCAGCCAGGAGCAGGGTGCTGACGTCGTTGGTAGCAGGCGCTACGAAGAAGGGGGCCACTTGAAAACACACTGCACAGGAGGATTTAAAGGCAAGTCTGGGGGGTCCCACTCAAGGGAGCAGGTCGCAAGGGCCTCAGGACCATGGAAGCACAGCTGGTTCGTTGTTACCCAGGCCAGGTGGGCTGGGTGCAGAGCAGATAGGGCAGCCAATCGGTGTGCGTCGAGACGGTCCTCGCGGTCAGAGGCAGGCAGGTTGCAGAGGTCATTCCAGGACAGCTGGGCCACTCACAGATCGGGTCTCAGGGGTCTCAAAGTCTCTTGATTAATGTCTGTGGCCTGGGCAGTTGGAGTCCGGATTGACTTCTTTCTTCTCGGTCATTGTTGTAGTGGGTCCGGTACCCCGGGTATTGGCACGGCACAACTCCAGTAAGTCCTGGTGTCCTCTCACTTGGTGGGGGGACAGATCTGACCCTCCGGAGCTGGGTTACCTCTTCTTGCTTGGGTGCTGTATTGGAGTCACCAAGGAGCAGCAAATCGGGAAACTGGACTTTTTTCGGTTCGGTGCCTGCAGGCTACAGGGGAGTAGCTCCTTACTCTAAGGGAGGTTTTCGGCAATTTGTCGCAGGTTGGAGGTGCTCGGGGTTCGTGGAGGCCTCACAGTTGCAGGGTGAGAGAGCAGGTCACGATGGTCGAGTCCTGGAAGCAGCCGGCAGAATTTGGCGCCAATTTTTGGCAGCTGGTCATCGGTTCTCGGGTCAGCTGCTCTTCTTTGGCTGTTGCTCTTCTTAGGTCCATCGAATCTAAGTTGCAAGGTCCAGGGATGCCACCTAAATACTAAATTTAGGGGCGTTAAAGGGGAAGACAGGTAGTAGCCAATGGGCTACCTACCTTTAGGGTGTCTACACCCTATAAGTGACCACTTCCTGTGAGAAGGGCCACAACCCTAGCCCTGATAGGTTAATTCCTACCATCCCAAGATGGAGGAATTGGAAATGTCGTGTCCACATCACCTGCCTCACCTTAGGGGTGGTGCTGGCTGATTGTGGGCACACCTACTTTTTTCCCACCTATCCTCCTGCAAAATGTGGAGCAGGAAAGGGAGGTTGGCATCCTCCACTATCTGGAGATGCCTGGGTTGCACTTCAAAGGTGATGGCATTGCCTTTGAAGCTTCCCACTCAAGAAGGCCATCCCAGGTTGGAGGAGGTGTGAAGCACCTCCGCCCAGAGCAGGCTTTGTTCCTGGCCTCTGAGAGCGCTGGCTCTCACCCCATGAGGTCAGAAACATGTTGAGTGGTGGCAGGCTGGCTAAGACTAGTCAGAGACCACACCAGTGCTTGGTAGGTTTTCAGGGGACCCTCTAAAGTGTATCTTGTGTGCATTTATTAATAAATCCAACACTGGCATCATTGAGGATTTATTAAGACAAGATGTTTGGTGCCAATCATCTTAGGGTACAGTGAAGCCATCATGGAGATGGGAAACACGTAATGACAAGTATTCAGCCCATGCAGTCTCTATGCCTTCCCTGTGCACGTACAACATCTCAGAATGGACTGGACATTGCAGGGGCCCATCTGCTCGTGCAGATAGGCCCACACATAGGATAAAGTGCACCCTGCCTTAGGGCTATAAGGCCTGCAGTAGGGGTGACTTACCTACACCACAAGCAGTGTATGGGGGCGCGGCACATAGCTGGCCTCTGTTTGAGGTTTGATTTACAGCAGGAAACAGCACAGCAGCGCCATATTTTTTCAGATCTGGAATGTAGGTGTACAGTTGCAGCAGGGCGGCCACAAAGTTATTGGAGTTTTTACACAATATAATTTTAATGTGCCCTAACTTCAGTGGCAGAGTCATGTCTTCTAGTTTCTCTCTGTCACAGTCTCATCCTGCATTGCATTTTTTTCATTCTTTCGCATTTAAACAGAACACATTAGTGATCTGCCCTGCTTTCCCTGTTACATCTCCCTGCATTGGGCGGTGTCACTTTGTGGTGTCATGACAACTGCACACGCAGCCATAGATTCTAAGCAGAGTAAAAACTGACTGACTCGGAAAGTACTCCATAAAGACTATTGTACTGAATTGTGGTCCCATGTTGGCCTGATCCATGGGCACTCTTACAACACATGTTCGTACAGGGTTTGATGCCACAGTCTTGGGCACACGGAGAGAAGTTGCTACTATTACCACATTTTACAGCGACCTCTTTTATTAATGTTAAAAGGACAGAAAGGATGGGGGGGGGAGCACTGCCAGTATTTGAAGCTGTAAGTTGCAGAATGATTGGTGCAATGGATGCATTAACCCACTGTACTATCTAAAGTGCCTGGAGTTGAGTACGAGACCTGGGAGCACCAGCAGAGCACGATTAATGTAAGCACAAATCTCCTTTCCACTGCAGAGGTAGTTGTACTGCCCTCCTGCACTACAGGTAGTTTCACTGCCCTCCTGCACTACAGGTAGTTGTACTGCCCTCCTGCACTACAGGTAGTTTTACTGCCCTCCTGCACTACAGGTAGTTTTACTGCCCTCCTGCACTACAGGTAGTTGTACTGCTACAGGTAGTTGTACTGCCCTCCTGCACTACAGGTAGCTTCACTGCACTCCTGCACTACAGGTAGTTGTACTGCCCTCCTGCACTACAGGTAGCTTCACTGCCCTCCTGCACTACAGGTAGTTGTACTGCCCTCCTGCACTACAGGTAGTTGTACTGCCCTCCTGCACTACAGGTAGTTGTACTGCCCTCCTGCACAACAGGTAGTTGTACTGCTACAGGTAGTTGTACTGCCCTCCTGCACTACAGGTAGTTTCACTGCCCTCCTGGACAGGTTGGACTTTTGGGGCAGGCCCTTGCTTGTTGACATGGTACTTTACAACCCTTCCTTCATCTCAGCAGCACCCTGTCACTGGTTGTGCTTTTACAGTCACTGACACCCCCTCCCGTCCCCGTTTGTTGTACTTTTTTACATAACCTGTCCTTTTATACTTTATCCATTTTGTCCATTGAAAACGTCTTCTAAGTTGCATTTTCCTTCCCTGTCAAGTCTGTAGGAGCTCATTTTGCCTTTTCTAGAATAGAATCTCGAATATTGAGTTTTGTTCAGCATTAGCGGGCTCCTCCAGTGAATCTCTTTTTCTGCTTATTCTCTGTGTGATCTTGGGCTGCTGGTATTCTCCTCCGTGGGGCGGTTACACTGGCAGCGATTGCAGCCTATAAATAAAAGGAAACCCAAGAAGGACGCAAACATTCTTCAATGAAGCTGTGTTTCAGGGCGGTCCTTCGGGATTCTTGCTGCTGATTGGTGGTCTCTCACGTATCCTGAAAGAAAAAGAAGAAATACTCAGTTCTGGACCATTGAAGCCCCCAACATTCGACCCTCTCCTCCCACAAGAGAACAGAACACAATGTCTTCACCTTTTAAGAGTTTGCGTTTGTTACCTGCGCTACTAAGGTCATTCTTTATTAACACTGGCCTTTTAGGTTTGGAGCTGCGCCTGCACTGAAAGCACGTGTGACCTTATGCTTACCTGGGTAGGAAGGGATGACACACATCTTACTTCACGCTTACCTGGGCAGGAAGGGATGACACACATCTTACTCCATGCTTACCTGGGCAGGAAGGGATGACACACATCTTACTTCACGCTTACCTGGGCAGGAAGGGATGACACACATCTTACTCCATGCTTACCTGGGTAGGAAGGGATGACACACATCTTACTCCATGCTTACCTGGGTAGGAAGGGATGACTCACATATCTTACTCCATGCTTACCTGGGAAGGAAGGAATGACACACATCTTACTCCATGTTTACCTGGGTAGGAAGGAATGACACACATCTTACTCCATGTTTACCTGGGTAGGAAGGGACGACACACATCTTACTCCATGCTTACCTGGGCAGGAAGGGATGACACACATCTTACTCCATGCTTACCTGGGCAGGAAGGGATGACACACATCTTACTCCATGCTTACCTGGGTAAGAAGGGATGACTCACACATCTTACTTCACGCTTACCTAGGTAGGAAGGAATGACACACATCTTACTCCATGCTTACCTGGGTAAGAAGGGATGACTCACATCTTACTTCACGCTTACCTAGGTAGGAAGGAATGACACACATCTTACTTCACGCTTACCTGGGCAGGAAGGGATGACACACATCTTACTTCATGCTTACCTGGGTAGGAAGGGATGACACACATCTTACTTCAGGCTTACCTGAGCAGGAAGGGATGACGCACATCTTAATTCACGCTTACCTGGGCAGGAAGGGATGACACACATCTTACTCCATGCTTACCTGGGTAGGAAGGGATGACACATCTTACTCCATGCTTACCTGGGTAGGAAGGGATGACTCACACATCTTACTCCATGTTTACCTGGGTAGGAAGGGATGACACATCTTACTCCATGCTTACCTGGATAGGAAGGGATGACTCACACATCTTACTCCATGTTTACCTGGGTAGGAAGGGATGACACACATCTTACTCAATGCTTACCTGGGCAGGAAGGGATGACACACATCTTACTCCATGTTTACCTGGGTAGGAAGGGATGACTCACATATCTTACTCCATGCTTACCTGGGAAGGAAGGAATGACACACATCTTACTCCATGTTTACCTGGGTAGGAAGGAATGACACACATCTTACTCCATGTTTACCTGGGTAGGAAGGGACGACACACATCTTACTCCATGCTTACCTGGGCAGGAAGGGATGACACACATCTTACTCCATGCTTACCTGGGCAGGAAGGGATGACACACATCTTACTCCATGCTTACCTGGGTAAGAAGGGATGACTCACACATCTTACTTCACGCTTACCTAGGTAGGAAGGAATGACACACATCTTACTCCATGCTTACCTGGGTAAGAAGGGATGACTCACATCTTACTTCACGCTTACCTAGGTAGGAAGGAATGACACACATCTTACTTCACGCTTACCTGGGCAGGAAGGGATGACACACATCTTACTTCATGCTTACCTGGGTAGGAAGGGATGACACACATCTTACTCCATGCTTACCTGGGTAGGAAGGGATGACACATCTTACTCCATGCTTACCTGGGTAGGAAGGGATGACTCACACATCTTACTCCATGTTTACCTGGGTAGGAAGGGATGACACATCTTACTCCATGCTTACCTGGATAGGAAGGGATGACTCACACATCTTACTCCATGTTTACCTGGGTAGGAAGGGATGACACACATCTTACTCAATGCTTACCTGGGCAGGAAGGGATGACACACATCTTACTTCACGCTTACCTGGGCAGGAAGGGATGACACACATATTACTCCATGTTTACCTGGGCAGGAAGGGATGACTCTCACATCTTACTTCACCCTTACCTGGGTAGGAAGGGATGACTCACATATCTTACTTCATGCTTACCTGGGCAGGAAGGGATGACACACATCTCACTTCACGCTTACTTGGGTAGGAAGGGATGACACACATCTTATTCCATGTTTACCGGGGTAGGAAGGGATGACTCACATATCTTACTCCATTCTCACCTGGGCAGGAAGGGATGACTCACATATTTTACTCCATGCTCACCTGGGCAGGAAGGGATGACTCACACATCTTACTTCACGCTTACCTGGGTAGGAAGGGATGACACACATCTTACTCCATGTTTACCTGGGCAGGAAGGGATGACTCGCATATCTTACTTCATGCTTACCTGGGTAGGAAAGTATGACACACATCTTCCTTCACGCTTACCTGGGTAGAAAGGGGTGACTCACATATCTTACTCCATGCTCACCTGGGTAGGAAGGGATGACACACATCTTACTCCATGTTTACCTGGGCAGGAAGGGATGACTCACATATCTTACTTCATGCTTACCTGGGTAGCAAGGGATGGCACACATCTTACTCCATGTTTACCTGGGTAGGAAGGGATGACACACATCTTACTTCATGCTTACCTAGGTAGGAAGGGATGACACACATCTTACTCCATGTTTACCTGGGTAGGAAGGGATGACTCACACATCTTACTTCACGCTTACCTGGGTAGGAAGGAATGACACACATCTTACTCTATGTTTACCTGGGCAGGAAGGGATGACACACATCTTACTTCACGCTTACCTGGGTAGGAAGGGATGACACACATCTTACTCCATGTTTACCTGGGCAGGAAGGGATGACACACATCTTACTTCACGCTTACCTGGGTAGGAAGGGATGACACACATCTTACTCCATGTTTACCTGGGCAGGAAGGGATGACTCACATATCTTACTTCATGCTTACCTGGGTAGGAAGGGATGACACACATCTTATTTCACGCTTACCTGGGTAGGAAGGGATGACTCGCACATCTTACTTCATGCTTACCTGGGCAGGAAGGGATGACACACATCTTACTTCACGTTTACCTGGGTAGGAAGGGATGACTCACACATCTTACTGCATGCTTACCTGGGTAGGAAGGGATGACACACATCATACTACTTGTTTACCTGGGTAGGAAGGGATCACTCACACATCTTACTTCACGCTTACCTGGGTAGGAAGTAATGACTCACACATCTTACTTCATGCTTACCTGGGTAGAAAGGGATGACTCGCATATCTTACTCCATACTTACCTTGGCTGGAAGGGATGACACACATCTTACTCCATGCTTACCTGGGCAGGAAGGGATGACACACATCTTACTTCACGCTTACCTGGGTAGGAAGGGATGACTCACACATCTTACTGCATGCTTACCTGGGTAGGAAGGGATGACACACATCTTACTTCACGTTTACCTGGGTAGGAAGGGATGACACACATCTTACTCCATGTTTACCTGGGTAGGAAGGGATGACACATCTTACTTCACGCTTACCTGGGTTGGAAGAGATGACTCACATATCTTACTCCATGCTTACCTTGGCAGGAAAGGATGACACACATCTTACTTCACGCTTACCTGGGTAGGAAGGGATGACTCTCACATCTTACTTCACGCTTACCTGGGCAGGAAGGGATGACTCGAATATCTTACCCATGATTACCTGGGCAGGAAGAGATGACACGCATCTTACTTCATATTTACCTGGGCAGGAAAGGATGACTCACACATTTTACTGCATGCTTACCTGGGCAGGAAGGGATGACACACATCTTACTTCACGCTTACCTGGGTAGGAAGGGATGACTCACACATCTTACTGCATGCTTACCTGGGCAGGAAGGGATGACTCGCACATCTTACTCCATGCTTACCTGGGCAGGAAGACATAACACACATATCTTACTTCACGCTTACCTAGGTAGGAAGGGATGACTCACACATCCTACTTCACGCTTACCTGGGTAGGAAGGGATGACACACATCTTACTTCACTTACCTGGGCAGGAAGGGGTGACTCACACATCTTACTCCATGCTTACCTGGGTAGGAAGGGATGACTCACATATCTTACCTATGATTACCTGGGCAGGAAGAGATGACACACATCTTACTTCATGTTTACCTAGGCAGGGAGGGGTGACTCACACATCTTACTCCATGCTTACCTGGGTAGGAAGGGATGACTCACATATCTTACCCATGATTACCTGGGCAGGAAGAGATGACACACTTCTTACTTCATGTTTACCTGGGCAGGAAGGGATGACTTACACATCTTACTCCATGCTTACCTGGGCAGGAAGGGATGACACACATCTTACTTCACGCTTACCTGGGTAGGAAGGGATGACACACATCTTACTTCACGTTTACCTGGGTAGGAAGGGATGACACACATCTTACTACATGTTTAGCTGGGTAGGAAGGAATCACTCACACATCTTACTTCACGCTTACCTGGGTTGGAAGAGATGACTCACATATCTTACTCCATGCTTACCTTGGCAGGAAAGGATGACACACATCTTACTTCACGCTTACCTGGGTAGGAAGGGATGACTTTCACATCTTACTTCACGCTTACCTGGGCAGGCAGGGATGACTCGAATATCTTACCCATGATTACCTGGGCAGGAAGAGATGACACACATCTTACTTCATATTTACCTGGGCAGGAAAGGATGACTCACACATTTTACTCCATGCTTACCTGGGCAGGAAGAGATAACACACATATCTTACTTCACGCTTACCTAGGTAGGAAGGGATGACTCACACATCCTACTTCACGCTTACCTGGGTAGGAAGGGATGACACACATCTTACTTCACTTACCTGGGCAGGAAGGGATGACTCACACATCTTACTCCATGCTTACCTGGGCAGGAAGAGATAACACACATATCTTACTTCACGCTTACCTAGGTAGGAAGGGATGACTCACACATCCTACTTCACGCTTACCTGGGTAGGAAGGGATGACACACATCTTACTTCACTTACCTGGGCAGGAAGGGATGACTCACATCTTACTTCATGTTTACCTGGGCAGGGAGGGGTGACTCACACATCTTACTCCATGCTTACCTGGGTAGGAAGGGATGACTCGCATATCTTACCTATGATTACCTGGGCAGGAAGAGATGACACACATCTTACTTCATGTTTACCTAGGCAGGGAGGGGTGACTCACACATCTTACTCCATGCTTACCTGGGTAGGAAGGGATGACTCACATATCTTACCCAGGATTACCTGGGTAGGAAAAGATGACACACATCTTACTTCATGTTTACCTGGGCAGGAAGGGATGACTTACACATCTTACTCCATGCTTACCTGGGCAGGAAGTGTTGAATCACACATCTTACTCCATGCTTACCTGGGCAGGAAGTGTTGAATCACACATCTTACTCCATGCTTAGCTGGGAAGGAATGGTTGACTCACACATCTTACTTCACGCTTACCTGGGCAGGAAGAGATGACACACATCTTACTCCATGCTTACCTGGGAAGGAAGGGTTGACTCACACATCTTACTTCAAGCTTACCTGGGCAGGAAGTGATGACACACCTCTTACTAAATGCTTACCTGGGCAGGAAGGGAGGACACACATCTTACTCCACCTTACCTAGGCAGGAAGAGTTGACACACATCTTACTTCATGCTTACCTGGGCAGGAAGGGTTGACAAACCACTTACTCCATGCATACTGGGGCAAGAAGGGTTGACTCACACATCTTACTCCATGCTTATATGGGCAGGAAGAGGTGACACACACATCTTACTCCATGCTTACCTGGGCAGGAAGAGATGACACACATCTTACTTCATGCTTACCTGGGCAGGAAGGGTTGACTCAGACATCTTACTCCACGCTTACCTGGCCAGGAAGTGTTGACTTACATATCTTACCCCATGCTTACTGGGCAGGAAGTGTTGACTTACATATCTTACCCCATGCTTACTGGGCAGGAAGTTAACTCACATAGCTTACTGCAAGCTTACCTGGACAGGAAGGGGTGGCTCACAAATCTTACTCCACGCTTACCTGGGTGGGTAGCGATGACACGCATCTTACTTCGTGCTTACCTGGGCAGGAAGGGATGATGCACATCTTACTCAATGCTTACCTGGGCAGGAAGGGTTGACTCCGACATCTTACTCCACGCTTCCCTGGGCAGGAAGCGATGACACACATCTTACTTCATGCTTACCTGGGCAGGAAGAGTTGACTCACATATCTTACCCCGTGCTTACTGGGCAGAAAGTGTTTATTCACATAGCTTACTCCCTGCTTACCTGGGCAGGAAGGGATCACTCACACATCTTTCTCCATGCTTACCTGGGCAGGAAGGGATCACTCACACATCTTACATGGAGTAAGCATACCTGGACCGGAAGTGTTGACTTACATATCTCACTCCATGCTTACTGGGCAGGAAGTGTTAACTCACACATCTTACTCCATTCATACCTGGGCAGGAAGGGTTGGCTCACAAATCTTACTCTACGCTTACCTGGGCAGGAAGAGATGATATACACATCTTACTCCAATCTTACCTGGGCAGGAAGGGATGACACACATCTTACTTCATGCTACCTGGGCAGGAAGAGATGATGCACATCTTACCCATGCTTACCTGGGTAGGTAGGTGTGACTGCCTGTGGCTCTACAGCAGCGTAACGAGGAGGGCGGCCATGGTGAGGAGAGGCCCCAGAATCAGGGCGTGGTGCAGCAGATATGGGGCGGCGCTGAGGACCCGCAGTGTGCTTTCCTTCAGCAGTTGGCCAGAGTCTGAAAATGAAGAAAAGAAACAGATGTCATGAACATGTGGTCACATCACCAGACACAGGTGTGCAGACCTACGGCAGACTCTGTCACATTGCTGAGCTGAGCACTAGTGAATGCCTCTACAATGTCAGTGTCAGGAGCACGCTGCACTGTATGGCACTGCTGGTGTACAAGTGGATATGGGGTGCCAGCTGAACCCCGACTCTTGCATCTTCAGTAGTGCAGTTTTATGATGTTTTCAGCCAAACAGAGAAAATTTATATTCACAGCAGTGAACATAATGAGGGGTACTGGAAGAAGAGAGCTGGTGAGCACACAACCGTGAGTACTGAGCTGTGAGCTGGAGAGCACAGAACAGTGGCCACTGAGCTGCCTGTGAGCTGGTTAGCATAGAAATGTGAGCACCGAGCTGTGAGCTGGTGAGCATACAACCATGATTACTGAGCTGTGAGCTAGTGAGCACAGAGTTATGAGATGGTGAGCACAGAGCTGTGAGCTGGTGAGCATAGAAATGTGAGCACCGAGCTGTGAGCTAGAGAGCTTAGATCGGTGAGCACAGAGCTGTGAGCATAGATCTGTGAACTGGTGACCACAGAGCCGTGAACACCGAACTGTGAGCTGGTGAGCATACAACCATGATTACTGAGCTGTGAGCTAGTGAGCACAGAGTTATGAGATGGTGAGCACAGAGCTGTGAGCTGGTGAGCATAAACTGTGAGTACTGGGCTATGTGTTGGTGAGCACAGAACCGTGAGCACAGAGCTGTGACCTGGTGAGCATAGAACTGTGAGCACCGAGCTGTGAGCTGGTGAGCATATAACCATAATTACTGAGCTGTGAGCTGGTGAGCACAGAGTTGTGAGATGGTGAGCACAGAGCTGTGAGCTGGTGGGCATACAACCATGAGTACAGAACTGTAACCTGGTGAGCATGGAACAGTGAGCTAGTGAGCATACAACAGTGAGTACTGAGCTGTGAGTTGGTGAGCACAGAGCTTTGACTAGATGAGCATACAACTTTGAGCACCGAGCTGTAAGCTGGTGAGCACAGAACCGTGAGCACCGAGCTGTAAGTTGGTGAGCACAGAACCGTGAGCACTGAGCTGTGAGCAGGTGAGCATAGAACAGTGAGCCCTGAGCTGTTAGATGGTGAGCATAGAAATGTGAGCACAAAGCTGTGAGCTAGAGAGCATAGATCTATGAACACAGAGCTGTGAGCTGGTGAGCATAGAACAGTGCACCCGAGGTGTGAGCTGGTGAGCAAACAACCATGAGTACTGAGCTGTGAGCTGGGGAGCATAGAACCGTGAGCAACGAGCTGTGAGCTAGTGAGCATATAATAGTGAGCACTTCGCTGTGAGTTGGTGAGCACAGAATTGTGAGCACAGAGCTGTGAGTTGGTGAGCATAGAACCATGAGCTGTGAGCTGGTGAGCATAGAACCGTAAGCACAGGGCTGTGAGCTGGTGGGCAAAGAGCTATGAGCACCAAGCTGTGAGCTTGTGAGCACAGAACCATGAGCACTGAGTTGTGAGCTGGTGAGCATACAACCGTGAGCATAGAGCTGTGAGCTGTTGGGCATAGAACCGTGAGCACCGAGCTGTGAGCTGGTGAGCATAGAACCGTGAGCACCAAGCTGGGAGATGGTGAGCATAGAACCGTGAGCACCAAGCTGGGAGATGGTGAGCATAGAACCGTGAACACAGAGCTGTGAGCTGTTGGGCATAAAACTGTGAGCACCCAGCTGTGAGCTGGTGAGCATAGAACCGTGAGCACCAAGCTGGGAGCTGGTGAGCATACAAACATTATTACTGAGCTGGTGAGCACAGAGTTGTGAGATGCTGAGCACAGAGCTGTGAGCTGGTGAGCATACAGCCGTGAGTACTGAGCTGTGAGCTGGTGAGCACAGAACTGTGAGCTGATGAGCATACAACCGTGAGTACTGAGCTGTGAGCTGTTGGGCATAGAACCGTGAGCACCAAGCTGTGAGCTGGTGAGCATAGAACTGTGAGCACAGAGCTGTGAGCTGTTTGGCATAGAACTGTGAGCACCAAGCTGTGAGCTGGTGAGCATAGAACCGTGAGCACCGAGCTGTGAGCTGGTGAGCACAGAACCGTGAGCACCAAGCTGGGAGCTGGTGAGCATAGAACCGTGAGCACAGAGCTGTGAGCTGGTGGGCAAAGAGCTTCGAGCACCGAGCTGTGAGTTGGTGAGCATAGAACCATGAGCACCGAGCTGTGAGCATAGAACTGTGAACACTGAGCTTTATGTTGGGGAGCATAGAGCAGTGAGCACCAAGCTGTGAGTTGGTGAGCATAGAATTGTGAGCATCGAGCTGTGAGCTGGTGAACATAGAAATGTGAGCATTGAACTGTGAGCTGGTGAGCATACGTGAGCACTGAGCTGTAAGCTGGTGAGCATAGAGCTGTGAGCTAATATTGGGCAAAGAACCATGAGCACCGAGCTGTGATCTGGTGAGCACAGAACCCTGCGCACCGAGCTGTGAGCTGGTGAGCATAGAACCTTCAGCACCGAGCTGTGAGCTGGTGAGCACAGAACTGTGAGCACCGAGCTGTGAGCTGGTGAACATAGAAATGTGAGCATTGAACTGTGAGCTGGTGAGCATACGTGAGCACCGAGCTGTAAGCTAGTGAGCATAGAGCTGTGAGCACCGAGCTGTGAGCTATTGGGCAAAGAACCGTGAGCACCGAGCTGTGAGCTATTGGGCAAGAACCCTGAGCACCGAGCTGAGATCTGGTGAGGACAGAACCGTGCACACCGAGCTGTGAGCTGGTGAGCACAGAACCGTGCGCACCGAGCTGTGAGCTGGTAAGCACAGAACCGTGCACACCGAGCTGTGAGCTGGTGAGCATAGAACCGTGCGCACCGAGCTGTGAGCTGGTGAGCACAGCACCGAGCTGTAAGCTGGTGAGCACCGAGCTGAGATCTGGTGAGCACAGAACCGTGCACACCGAACTGTGAGCTGGTGAGCACAGAACCGAGCGCACCGAGCTGTGAGCTGGTGAGCACAGAACCGTGAGCACTGAACTGTAAGCAGGTGAGCATAGAACAGTGAGCCCCGAGCTGTTAGATGGTGAGCACAGAAATGTGAGCACAAAGCTGTGAGCTAGAGAGCATAGATCTATGAACACCAAGCTGTGAGATGGTGAGCACTGATCTGTGAGCATAGATCTGTGAACTGGTGAGCACAGAGCCATGAGCACCGAACTGTAAGCTGGTGAGCATAGAACAGTGCGCCCGAGGTGTGAGCTGGTGAGCATATAATAGTGAGCACTGAACTGTGAGTTGGTGAGCACAGAATTGTGAGCACAGAGCTGTGAGTTGGTGAGCACAGAACCATGAGCCATGAGCTGGTGAGCATAGATCCGTGAGCACAGGGCTGTGAGCTGGTGGGCAAAGAGCTTTGAGCACCAAGCTGTGAGCTTGTGAGCACAAAACCATGAGCACTGAGTTGTGAGCTGGTGAGCATACAACTGTGAGCACAGAGCTGTGAGCTGTTGGGGATAGAACCGTGAGCACCGAGCTGTGAGCTGGTGAGCATAGAACTGTGAGCACCAAGCTGGGAGCTGGTGAGCATAGAACCGTGAGCACAGAGCTGTGAGCTGGTGGGCAAAGTGCTGCGAGCACCGAGCTGTGAGTTAGTGAGCATAGAACCATGAGCAGCGAGCTGTGAGCACTGAGCTGTATGTTGGGGAGCATAGAGCAGTGAGCACCAAGCTGTGAGTTGGGAGCAAAGAACCATGAGCACAGAGCTGTGAGCACTGAGCTGTATGTTGGGGAGCATAGAATTGTGAGCACCGAGCTGTGAGCTGGTGAGCATAGAAATGTGAGCATTGAACTGTGAGCTGGTGAGCATACGTGAGCACTGAGCTGTAACCTGGTGAGCATAGAGCCGTAAGCACCGAGCTATGAGCTATTGGGCAAAGAACCGTGAGCACCTAGCTGTGAGCTATTGGGCAAGAACCGTGAGCACAGGGCTGTGAGCTATTGGGCAAGAACCGTGAGCACAGAGCTGTGAGCTATTGGGCAAGAACCGTGAGCACAGGGCTGTGAGCTATTGGGCAAGAACCGTGAGCACAGAGCTGTGAGCTGGTGAAGCTAGATTTGTGAGCTGGTGATCATCCAGCTGCTAGATGGCAATCATATAGATGTGAAGTGGCTAGCTCAGCACACTGAGGCTAGAGGTGCAAGCTGGCCCAATTTGTGATAGTGATAATGTGGTACTATTGCAGCGAATCTCAGCGGTGTCGGCACATACCGGGTGTGATACATATCGCACCCGGTCCATAATCAGGCCAGAGTGTTCAGCGTCGGTTCCGCAGGGCCAGGCCCAGCAGCGGCGTCTCCTCCATTAGGGCGGAGGTGTGCCGCACAACTGCTTTTTCGAAGTGCTAGAAGCACAAACATAAAATGGTATTTTAAATACCATTTTATATTTCTGCTTCTCGCGCTGCGAGAAAGCAGAAGACAGGGGTATGCCTGGTTGGGGCGGGCGGGCGGGCGGGTCAGGTTTAGAGTACCCTGACTGTTTGGTCATCCCTGGGGCCGACCAAAGCAGTCATGCGCACTCTACATTTTCTCTATGTAGGCTGCATGCAGCCTACATAGAGAAAATGGCCTCCCTACAGGTGCCCGGCTGGGCGCTGTCCGCGAGTATTGCGAGCCGCGACTGAGGTCCAGGCCAGATTTTCGGGGTACCCTGTGTATTTATCAGTGCTGCTGGAACAGTTTTCAGCGTGGGGGTACTGCCATCAGTGTTTCATCACTGCACTCTAGGGACGGTGAGAAATCCACGCTTTACACAAAGAACAAGTGTCGCAAATGTTGTAGGCAACAGTGGTAAGGGTGTGATGGAGCCGGTGATGCATTTCAGAGCACTCTGTCCCATCACACTTCAGGATTACAAAAATATATGTTTCATTTGTGCGTTCTTGACTGCAGGAGTATTCTGAAATATGTGGACAGTTCATTTAAAGGTATTTAAATGGTGTTGTATGTTTCCACCATACAGCCTTTCCTTTCACACATCCTGAATCCACCAATCGGGTCACAAAGTTCACTTTGCAGACAGAGAAAGAAAGTAAACACCAAGCAGCATACTGAAGAAATCAGAAGACAGCCTGACATTTGACCTCTGTCTTTGAGACTCAAGCAGACAAGCACAAACTGTAAAGGATCTTTTTTGTTCTTTCTCCTTCTGAACTGCAGCCTTGGTATTATGGGGGAGCTGCAGCACTTCTTAAAAAAGAGAGGGACCCTTTGGAACCCAAAGGACTAGGATACAAGCAGAAACTCAAAAAGGAACGTCCTTTGGGAGTGTGACTACACAAACTCCTACCACACATAGAAACCTCTTTTCACCCAATCAATCAAAAAAGCATACAACCAAAGGAATCACTGTTGAAACCAACAATCCAAGTATTGGTACAAAACCTACAACTCGTACATTGATGTAATCAATTTATTAAAAATATAATACAAAACTCAATACAGAATTAAAAACTTTTCATACATATTATGGACGGGAATCCCTTTTAATTAAAAGACAACAATAAAAAAGAAAATAACACACGGTGTAATAATTAAAAACACAACACGAGAGTTAAAAAAGACATTGCACTTTGTCATTAGGTACCATGACTCATATAAAAAAAAAAAAAAACTATACAAAATCACCCGAATGTATTGTAATTCATTAACATTTGAGGTACATTAAGAGTAATGAGTTTATGGCAGACAGGCGTCGACGCGTTTCGAAGGAAATATAGTTGAACCTTCTTTTTCAAGACTACAAACCACTGTACTCTCGCTGATTAAAACATCTATAGTACGTTATTCTTAAAACTCAGAAAGTCATTTGGCCACTGTTACGTAGGTCCAATTTCCTATCTGAAGAAACCAAGTGCTGATTAAACCTGGTTTGAGACCACCTCTTATGCACCCTTTTTATAGAGGGGGAATATACTGCAGATCTAGCTGTAGAGATTCTCAAATCAGTTACACATTGCACTGGACTGGTAGCTACCTTAAATCAACTAATTAGGTTCACCACATGACTAGTTTCCTTTCCTGAACAGAGATGGACTGACCATAGCGAAATTTCTTTTTATGCCCGTTTTTTAATTTATATGGGTCCTTCTTGTATTATGATCCTTTTGTTCGGCTCTTGCAGGGACCCAGCGGTATCTCAGCACTTCTGTTTCTGTCTTTCACCCCAGCACCCCACCCCCAGCGCCCCAGCACCCCACCCCCAGCGCCTGACATTTACTGCATTTAAAAGTATCTCATGTGAATCTGTCATGGATTCGCTTCTCCCACAGCTACTTTGGCCACTCGTCTACACTAAAAATGAAGCCGACCTTGGTTATTGAGAGGACAACCTAGAACTTGGGGGCTTATTTACAAGCCCTTTGCGGCACAATTGCACCTCCAGAGCGTCACTTTTCTGATGCTCCGGAGGCGCAGAGTGCAGACCCATAGCTACGAGGTCACGCAAAGCCACCCTGCGTGGATTTTCATGGCCTCGTAGATATGGTGTAAGGCCATGCAGCGCAAGTCGTTGCGTTGCCTTACACTGCATCAGGGAGGCGTTCCATGGGCATTGCGTGGGTGTTCCCATGCAGCATCCATGGGTTTTGACGCATTCCCAGATTTACAACCTGGCATAAACCCGGGAATGCATCAAAATCTTACACCTCTCCATGGCAGGTGCATTCTGCAGCACACATAGAATGAGGAAAACACCTCTTAGGATTGTTTTTGTGCAGGAAGTGTTGCAGGGATTCTACACATACACAGAACTAAGTGCAGGATTATGGGACCTCGGTGTATAGGGGCTCAGCCTTCCCACCACCTTAGTGCCCACGAGCCCAGGACCGACTAGCTATAGTGTCTCATTTGCTCTCCTAAACCCTCATGAAGTAGCAAATGATTAGACACCCCAGAACACAACACTCCCGGATCACTCAGGAATCGCGGTAACAAGACACACCCTTTCGCTCACTCACTCGTACCTGTCCACAATAAGAACTTACTGAGACACGAATATAGATTAAAAGGTTTATTTTAACTATCGTGCTCTGACATGCAGTATACGGTCCACAACCAGCAGAAAAATGCATAAAACTAATACAGTTATCATTGACGTTAGGCCATATATCATAAAGGGAGATGCCATCATATAAAGACAATGGAGAAAGGACTATAATGCCTAACCTCCCTCCCCTTGGCAAGAATAAGTAGGATTATATCATAGAAGATCTCTGGGCTTTGTCAGCAGACCCTATACCTTAGTGCCTGGATGGTAGATCTACATCATAGGAACTGCATGGCTCTTCTCCCTGGAAAGCACCCTCTCCAAGTGTGTGTCACCTAAACATGCATCCCCGTAATATCAAAGCACGAGTTTCCAGCAGCAGCTGTGTTAGCATGTTTTGTCTAGGTGCTAGGGAATGACCAGAACAGAATAACAAGGGGCATTGTTTATCGACCTTGCTCATAGTGTTCTGACTAAACTCCAGGAACAGGCAGAGAACGAACTAAGCAGACGGTTCTCATGTGAAAGGCATAAACAGAGTCTTGCAAAAATAAAGACATGTAGTAACATGTGCAAAAGCTGCATCATGGCTGCCGGGCTCATGCTAACTTAGCGATGTCGTCAATCTCCCTATCAGTCACGTGACAGAAGGTGCCCTTCCTGCACAAAAACAATCCTGCCAACAACGCAGGCACCCTTGCACCATGGTGCAAGGGACCTGCATTGGTGCACAGCTGCAAAATGTGCACCAACGCTGGCTGTAAGGACAGGCATGCACCATATCTTGTAAATACTGTGCAGTCCTGTCCTTACGAATTGGCGTAGGGCAGCGCAGCAAGTAGAATTATGGCGCTGCCCTACGCCAATTTCTTGTCAATATGCCTCTGAATCTGGTGCCGAATTATAGATTGGGCATACTCTCTTGGTGTGCACTGCAGCACGCTTTCCTTACTCTCTTGGTGTGCGCTGCAGTATGCTCTCTATTCTCTCTTGGTGTGCGCTGCAACATGCTCTCCATACGCTCGGTGTACGCTGCAGCTCGCTCTCCATACTGTCTTGGTGTACGCTGCAGCATGCTCTCCATACTCTCTTGGTGTACGCTGCAGCATGCTCTCCATACTCTCATGGTGTGCGATGCAGCACATCCTCTCCATAATCTCGGTATGCGCTGCAGTAGGCTCTCCATACTCTCTTGGCGTGCGCTGCAGCACGCTCTCCATACTCTCTTGGTGTACGCTGCAGCACGCTCTCCTTACTCTCTTGGTGTGCGCTGCAGCTCTCTCTCCATACTCTCTTGGTGTGCGCTGCAGCACGCTCTCCATACTCTCTTGGTGTGCACTACAGCGCGCTCTCCATACTCTCTGGGAGTGTGCTGCAGCACACTCTCCATATTCTCCGGGTGTGCACTGCAGCATGCTCTCCATACTCTCTTGGTGTGCGCTGCAGCACGCTCTCCATACTCTCTTGTGTGCGCTGCAGCAGACTCTCCATCATCTCGGTATGCGCTGCAGCTCGCTCACCATACTGTCATGGTGTACGCTGCAGCATGCTCTCCATCTCGGTATGTGCTGCAGCTCGCTCTCCATACTGTCTTGGTGTGCGCTGCAGCACACTCTCCATCATCTCGGTATGCGCTGCAGCTCGCTCTCCATACTCTCTGGGTGTGCGCTGCAGCATGCTCTCCATACTCTCTTGGTGTGCGCTGCAGCACGCTCTCCATATTCTCTTGGTGTGTGCTGCAGCACGCTCTCCATACTCTCTTGGTGTGCGCTGCAGCACGTTCTCCATACTCTCTTGGTGTGCGCTGCAGCACATTCTCCATACTCTCTTGGTGTGCGCTACAGCACACTCTCCTTACTCTCTTGGTGTGCGCTGCAGCACGCTCTCCATACTCTCTTGGTGTGTGCTGCAGCACGTTCTCCATACTCTCTTGGTGTGCGCTACAGCATGCTCTCCTTACTCTCTTGGTGTGCGCTGCAGTACGCTCTCCATACTGTATTGGTGTACGCTGCAGCACACTCTCCATCATCTCGGTATGCGCTGCAGCTCGCTCTCCATACTCTCTTGGTGTGTGCTACAGCACACTCTCCTTACTCTCTTGGTGTGCTCTGCAGCACGCTCTCCTTACTCTCTTGGTGTGCACTGCAGCTCTCTCTCCATACTCTCTTGGTGTGCGCTGCAGCATGCTCTCCATACTCTCTTGGTGTGTGCTGCAGCACGCTCTCCATACTTTCGGTGTGCACTGCAGCTCGCTCTCCATACTCTCGGTGTGCACTGCAGTATGCTCTCCTTACTCTCTTGGTGTGTGCTGCAGCATGCTCTCCATACTCTCTTGGTGTGCACTGCAGCTCACTCTCCATACTCTCGGTGTGTGCTGCAGCACGCTCTCCATACTCTCTTGGTGTGCGCTGCAGCACGTTCTCCATACTCTCTTGGTGTGCGCTACAGCACACTATCCTTACTCTCTTGGTGTGCGCTGCAGCACGCTCTCCATACTCTCTTGGTGTGCGCTGCAGCACGTTCTCCATACTCTCTTGGTGTCCGCTACAGCATGCTCTCCTTACTCTCTTGGTGTGCGCTGCAGTACGCTCTCCATACTGTCTTGGTGTGCACTGCAGCTCTCTCTCCATACTCTCTTGGTGTGCGCTGCAGCTCTCTCTCCATACTCTCTTGGTGTGCGCTGCAGCATGCTCTCCATACTCTCTTGGTGTGTGCTGCAGCACGCTCTCCATACTCTCGGTGTGCACTGCAGCTCGCTCTCCATACTCTCGGTGTGCGCTGCAGCATGCTCTCCATACTCTCTGTGTGTGTGCTGCAGCACGCTCTCCATACTCTCTCGGTGTGCTCTGCAGCACGCTCTCCATACTCTCTTGGTTTGTGCTGCAGCACGCTCTCCATACTCTCTTGGTTTGTGCTGCAGCACGCTCTCCATACTCTCTTGGTGTGTGCTGCAGCACGCTCTCCATACTCTTGGTGTGCACTGCAGCTCGCTCTCCATACTCTCTTGGTGTGCGCTGCAGCATGCTCTCCATACTCTCTTGGTGTGCGCTGCAGCATGCTCTCCATACTCTCTTGGTGTGTGCTGCAGCATGCTCTCCATACTCTCTTGGTGTGCGCTGCAGCTCACTCTCCATACTCTCGGTGTGCGCTGTAGCATGCTCTCCATACTCTCTTGGTGTGCTCTGCAGCACGCTCTCCATACTTTCTTGGTGTGCGCTGCAGCATGCTCTCCATACTTTCTTGGTGTGCACTGCAGCTCGCTCTCCATACTCTCTTGGTGTGCTCTGCAGCATGCTCTCCATACTCTCTTGGTGTGCGATGTAGCATGCTCTCCATACTCTCTTGGTGTGCACTGCAACACGCTCTCCATACTCTCTTGGTGTGCGCTGCAGCATGCTCTCCATACTCTCTTGGTGTGCGCTGCAACACGCTCTCCATACTCTCTTGGTGTGCGCTGCAGCACGCTCTCCATACTCTCGGTGTGGGCTGCAGCATGCTCTCCATACTCTCTTGGCGTGCGCTGCAGCTCTCTCTCCATACTATCTTGGTGTGCACTGCAGAACGCTCTCCTTACTCTCTTGGTGTACGCTTCAGCATGCTCTCCATACTCTCTTGGTGTACGCTGCAGCTCACTCTCCATACTCTTGGTGTGGGCTGCAGCATGCTCTCCATACTCTCTTGGCGTGCGCTGCAGCTCTCTCTCCATACTATCTTGGTGTGCACTGCAGAACGCTCTCCTTACTCTCTTGGTGTACGCTGCAGCATGCTCTCCATACTCTCTTGGTGTACGCTGCAGCACGCTCTCCATACTCTCTTGGTGTGCGCTGCAGCATGCTCTCCATACTCTCTTGGTGTACGCTGCAGCACGCGCTCCATACTCTCTTTGTGTGCGCCGCAGCTCGCTCTCCATACTCTCTTGGTGTGCACTGCAGCATGCTCTCCATACTCTCGGTGTGCGCTGCAGCATGCGCTCCATACTCTCTTGGTGTGCGCCGCAGCTCGCTCTCCATACTCTCTTGGTGTGCCCTGCAGCACGCTCGCCATACTTTCTTGGTGTGCGCTGCAGCATGCTCTCCATACTCTCTTGGTGTGTGCTGCAGTACGCTCTCCATACTCTCTTGGTGTGCGCTGCAGCACGCTCTCCATACTCTCTTGGTGTGCGCTGCAGTGTGCTTTCCTTACTCTCTTGGTGTGCGCTGCAGCTCGCTCTTCATACTCTCTTGGTGTGCGCTGCAGTGTGCTTTCCTTACTCTTGGTGTGCGCTGCAGCACGCTCTCCATACTCTCTTTGTGTGCGCTGTAGTACGCTCTTCAGTGGGGCGCCCAGTGCAGACCAGTACAGTGCTCCTGCGTGTGCAGAAAGAGGTGTGCTGTGTCATTGGAGGCGTGAACTTGTGCCTGTACTGGAAGAGCACAGCACTGAAAGGTGGACTAGTGCCTTCAAACCGCCACTCGGGGACCCGAAGTCAGATGCAATGAGTGACTACAGCTGCCTGCGGGGGATATCTGGCAGGTCCTTTGACTTGAGTGCCTCCTTCTTAAAGGGTGCCCTCATGGGGTGGCACACTGACTGTGCACCACCATCTCATGTGTGCGGCACGGTAAGCCTCCCGAGCTCTGTCTGCCATTTCACCCACATTTACAATGTGGTCTGGACGCAAAGGCAAAGGTGTGCGCTCATTTGCATGGGGACACGCCCCTTGGGCTGGGCGTGATCCTCAGCACTGCGGCACCTTCTGTAATACCAAAGTGCTCTGTGTGTGCAAGCAGAGGGCGTAAACGCTTGTTTCCCAACCAGGCACTTTGTGAATATGTTTCCTGACGTTCACGTGAACACGTCACTACTGGTCAAAGTACAAGTGTCAATACCTTTCTTGAAAGAAAGTACAAAAGTGTTTTAAATCCTGCAATGAGGACCAAAGTGTCCATTACAGAGCTCCGTCCTGCTTTCACTGATGGACTGGCGAGGTGACAGCTACCTCGCATCATTAATATTCATGAGTTGTAGCCTCATGGCGAGGTGCCAGGTTACCTTGCATCATTAATATTCATGAGTTGTAGCCTCATTGTGAGGTGACAGCTACCTCGCATCATTAATATTCATGAGTTGTAGCCTCATTGTGAGGTGCCAGGTTACCTCGCATCATTAATATTCATGAGTTGTAGCCTCATTGTGAGGTGCCTGGCTACCTCGCATCATTAATATTCATGAGTTGTAGCCTCATTGTGAGGTGCCAGGTTACCTCGCATCATTAATATTCATGAGTTGTAGCCTCATTGTGAGGTCATGAGTTGTAGCCTCATTGTGAGGTGCCAGGTTACCTTGCATCATTAATATTCATGAGTTGTAGCCTGATTGTGAGGTGACAGCTACCTCGCATCATTAATATTCATGAGTTGTAGCCTCATTGTGAGGTGCCAGGTTACCTCGCATCATTAATATTCATGAGTTGTAGCCTCATTGTGAGGTGCCTGGCTACCTCGCATCATTAATATTCATGAGTTGTAGCCTCATGATGAGGTGCCTGGCTACCTCGCATCATTAATATTCATGAGTTGTAGCCTCATTGTGAGGTGCCTGGCTACCTCGCATCATTAATATTCATGAGTTGTAGCCTCACGGCGAGGTGAACAGCTACCTTGCATCATTGATATTCATGAGTTGTAGCCTCATTGTGAGGTGCCTGGCTACCTCGCATCATTAATATTCATGAGTTGTAACCTCATGGTGAGGTGCCAGGTTACCTCGCATCATTAATATTCATGAGTTGTAGCCTCATTGTGAGGTGCCAGATTACCTTGCATCATTAATATTCATGAGTTGTAGCCTCATTGTGAGGTGACAGCTACCTCGCATCATTAATATTCATGAGTTGTAGCCTCATTGTGAGGTGCCAGGTTACCTCGCATCATTAATATTAATGAGTTGTAGCCTCATTGTGAGGTGCCTGGCTACCTCGCATCATTAATATTCATGAGTTGTAGCCTCATGGTGAGGTGCCTGGCTACCTCGCATCATTAATATTCATGAGTTGTAGCCTCATTGTGAGGTGCCTGGCTACCTCGCATCATTAATATTCATGAGTTGTAGCCTCACGGCGAGGTGAACAGCTACCTTGCATCATTGATATTCATGAGTTGTAGCCTCATTGTGAGGTGCCTGGCTACCTCGCATCATTAATATTCATGAGTTGTAGCCTCATTGTGAGGTGCCTGGCTACCTCGCATCATTAATATTCATGAGTTGTAGCCTCATTGTGAGGTGAACAGCTACCTCGCATCATTAATATTCATGAGTTGTAGCCTCATGGCGAGGTGAACAGCTACCTTGCATCATTGATATTCATGAGTTGTAGCCTCATTGTGAGGTGACAGCTATCTTGCATCATTAATATTCATGAGTTGTAGCCTCATTGCGAGGTGACAGCTATCTTGCATCATTATTATACATGAATTGTAGCCTCGTGAGGTGAACAGCTACCTCGCATCATTAATATTCATGAGTTGTAGCCTCATGGCGAGGTGAACAGCTACCTTGCATCATTAATATTCATGAGTTGTAGCCTCGTGAGGTGAACAGCTACCTCGCATCATTAATATTCATGAGTTGTAGCCTCATGGCGAGGTGAACAGCTACCTTGCATCATTGATATTCATGAGTTGTAGCCTCATTGTGAGCTGAACAGCTATCTTGCATCATTAATATTCATGAGTTGTAGCCTCATGGCGAGGTGAACAGCTACCTTGCATCATTGATATTCATGAGTTGTAGCCTCATTGTGAGGTGACAGCTATCTTGCATCATTAATATTCATGAGTTGTAGCCTCATTGTGAGCTGAACAGCTATCTTGCATCATTAATATTCATGAGTTGTAGCCTCATGGCGAGGTGAACAGCTACCTTGCATCATTGATATTCATGAGTTGTAGCCTCATTGTGAGGTGACAGCTATTTTGCATCATTAATATTCATGAGTTGTAGCCTCATTGCGAGGTGACAGCTATCTTGCATCATTAATATTCATGAGTTGTAACCTCATGGCGAGGTGACAGCTACCTTGCATCATTAATATTCATGAGTTGTAGCCTCATGGCGAGGTGACAGCTACCTTGCATCATTAATATTCATGAGTTGTAGCCTCATGGCGAGGTGACAGCTACCTTGCATCATTAATATTCATGAGTTGTAGCCTCATTGTGAGGTGCCTGGTTACCTTGCATCATTAATATTCATGAGTTGTAGCCTCATTGTGAGGTGAACAGCTACCTTGCATCATTAATATTCATGAGTTGTAGCCTCATTGTGAGGTGCCAGGTTACCTTGCATCATTAATATTCATGAGTTGTAGCCTCATTGTGAGGTGCCAGGTTACCTTGCATCATTAATATTCATGAGTTGTAGCCTCAATGTGAGGTGAACAGCTACCTTGCATCATTAATATTCATGAGTAGTAGCCTCATTGTGAGGTGCCAGGTTACCTTGCATCATTAATATTCATGAGTTGTAGCCTCTTCATTATGCTGAGGTACACATTTACCTTGCATCATTAATATTCATGAGTTGTAGCCTCATTGTGAGGGGAACAGCTACCTTGCATCATTAATATTCATGAGTTGTAGCCTCTTCATTATGCTGAGGTACACATTTACCTTGCATCATTAATATTCATGAGTTGTAGCCTCATTGTGAGGTGAACAGCTACCTTGCATCATTAATATTCATGAGTTGTAGCCTCTTCATTATGCTGAGGTACACATTTATCTTGCATCATTAATATTCATGAGTTGTAGCCTCATTGTGAGGTGCCAGGCTACCTTGCATCATTAATATTCATGAGTTGTAGCCTCATTGTGAAGTGACAGCTACCTTGCATCATTAATATTCATGAGTTGTATCCTGATGGCGAGGTGAACAGCTACCTTGCATCATTGATATTCATGAGTTGTAGCCTCATTGTGAGGTGACAGCTATCTTGCATCATTAATATTCATGAGTTGTAGCCTCATTGCGAGGTGACAGCTATCTTGCATCATTAATATTCATGAGTTGTAACCTCATGGCGAGGTGACAGCTACCTTGCATCATTAATATTCATGAGTTGTAGCCTCATGGCGAGGTGACAGCTACCTTGCATCATTAATATTCATGAGTTGTAGCCTCATGGCGAGGTGACAGCTACCTTGCATCATTAATATTCATGAGTTGTAGCCTCATTGTGAGGTGCCTGGTTACCTTGCATCATTAATATTCATGAGTTGTAGCCTCATTGTGAGGTGAACAGCTATCTTGCATCATTAATATTCATGAGTTGTAGCCTCATTGTGAGGTGACAGCTACCTTGCATCATTAATATTCATGAGTTGTAGCCTCATTGTGAGGTGCCAGGTTACCTTGCATCATTAATATTCATGAGTTGTAGCCTCATTGTGAGGTGACAGCTACCTTGCATCATTAATATTCATGAGTTGTAGCCTCATTGTGAGGTGAACAGCTACCTTGCATCATTAATATTCATGAGTTGTAGCCTCTTCATTATGCTGAGGTACACATTTACCTTGCATCATTAATATTCATGAGTTGTAGCCTCATTGTGAGGTGAACAGCTATCTTGCATCATTAATATTCATGAGTTGTAGCCTCATTGTGAGGTGCCAGGTTACCTTGCATCATTAATATTCATGAGTTGTAGCCTCATTGTGAGGTGAACAGCTACCTTGGATCATTAATATTCATGAGTTGTAGCCTCTTCATTATGCTGAGGTACACATTTACCTTGCATCATTAATATTCATGAGTTGTAGCCTCATTGTGAGGTGAACAGCTATCTTGCATCATTAATATTCATGAGTTGTAGCCTCATTGTGAGGTGAACAGCTACCTTGCATCATTAATATTCATGAGTTGTAGCCTCTTCATTATGCGGAGGTACACATTTATCTTGCATCATTAATATTCATGAGTTGTAGCCTCATTGTGAGGTGCCAGGCTACCTTGCATCATTAATATTCATGAGTTGTAGCCTCATTGTGAAGTGACAGCTACCTTGCATCATTAATATTCATGAGTTGTAGCCTCATTGTGAGGTGCCAGGTTACCTTGCATCATTAATATTCATGAGTTGTAGCCTCAATGTGAGGTGAACAGCTACCTTGTATCATTAATATTCATGAGTTGTAGCCTCATTGTGAGGTGAACAGCTATCTTGCATCATTAATATTCATGAGTTGTAGCCTCATTGTGAGGTGAACAGCTACCTTGCATCATTAATATTCATGAGTTGTAGCCTCTTCATTATGCTGAGGTACACATTTATCTTGCATCATTAATATTCATGAGTTGTAGCCTCATTGTGAGGTGAACAGCTACCTTGCATCATTAATATTCATGAGTTGTAGCCTCTTCATTATGCTGAGGTACACATTTATCTTGCATCATTAATATTCATGAGTTGTAGCCTCATTGTGCATGGCCTTTTTGACCAGATTATGTTGTCTGGTTTATCCATGACATGCCCAGTTCTGCACGCAGCATGTGCAGAGGCAGTGACTGGCCCTGTATGTGCTTTAGTCGCTGTGTATTACCTAAAACCTTGTCCCTGATAGCACACTATTAAAAATGCAAAGGGGCTTATTTACAAGCCCCTTGTGCCACCGGTGCGTCACTTTTTCTGACGCACCGGTGGCGCATTTTACTGCCCCATATTTACAAGGACAGGAAAAGCCTCCCTGCATGGCTTTTCCTGTCCTTGTAAATACGGCCCCTTTACACGCAGCAGTTTGCGCGAAAGGGGCGTTCCATGGGTGTTGCTGTGGGTGTTCCCACACAACACACATGATACCTGACACATTCCCAGATTTACAAGAAATCGTAAACCTGGAACTGCGTGTGAATGCTACGCCTCCCCAGAGGCATAGGGAGGCGCAACGAGGAGAAATGTATTTCGCCTAGTTTTTTTCCTCTTGCTATGCGTGCTGCATTCTGCAGCACCCATAGAACGAGGAAATCACCTCTGATGATTGTTTATGTACAGTCATAAAAAATCATTAAAAAAATGACGTTTTGCAAGTTCTATGTGTGCTAATGCAGCACACATAGAAGTTGAAAAATGCCGTTTCAGATTGTTTATGTGCAGGAAGGGGACCCTTCCTGCACATAAACAATCATCCCCATGACGCAGGCATCCTTGCATCATGATGCAAGGATGCCTGCGTCGGCGCATGGCAGCCCATTGTGCACCAGCGCAGGGGAGAGCACAGGAAGGCGACATATTAGTGTAAATATGTTGCATCCCTGTGCTCTGAAAGTGCCGCAGCGTGGCGCAGCCAAAGGGCTTGCGGTGCCGCGCTGCAGCACTTTCTTGTAAATGAGGCCCATAGTGTCTCCGGTTCGCCTTTGGTGTGTCGTGTCCTGTCCCATTCACCTGTGCCTCCCTGCCCCACCTCACCCCACCATGCTGTGGCATGGAACTCGATATCCGCTAGCAGAGAACATTATTTATTGCACACTACGCGTGGTGTTTGTGGTAAAGGTGGCACACATACCTTTCAACATGACATCCAAGGAGCCCCTGCTAGTTCGTTCTCCACCACACACGCACTACGGGTGGTGTTTGTGTTAAAGGTGGCACACATACCTTTCAACTTGACATCCAGGGAGCCCCTGGCTAGTTCGTTCTCCACCACACACGCACTACGGGTGGTGTTTGTGGTAAAGGTGGCACATATACCTTTCAACTTGACATCCAGGGAGCCCCTGGCTAGTTCGTTCTCCACCACACACGCACTACGGGTGGTGTTTGTGGTAAAGTTGGCACACATACCTTTCAACATGACATCCAGGGAGCCCCTAGCTAGTTCGTTCTCCACCACACACGCACTACGGGTGGTGTTTGTGGTAAAGGTGGCACACATACCTTTCAACATGACATCCAGGGAGCCCCTGGCTAGTTCGTTCTCCACCACACACGCACTGCGGGTGGTGTTTGTGGTAAAGGTGGCACACATACCTTTCAACATGACATCCAGGGAGCCCCTGGCTAGTTCGTTCTCCACCACACACGCACTGCGGGTGGTGTTTGTGGTAAAGGTGGCACACATACCTTTCAACATGACATCCACGGAGCCCCGGGCTAGTTTGTTCTCCACCACGCATGTATACTCTGTCTCAGAGGTGATGGGCAGCTCCGAGTTCACCAGCCATGTGATGCCCAGGCCCTGCTCCGGTGTGTAGTTCTGGGTAAGATTGGCACCAGAGGTCTTGTTGAGCCAGCTCACAGTAGGTTGTGGATACCACGCATCTGAAGAGCACCTCAGAGAACGGTTGGTGGGACTGGTGACATCCACGGGGCTGTACACTGGTTGGAAATAAAAAAGTTACACAGTGTCTGAGTCTTGTGGACACAGAGGTAGAGAGGTGTGGCTGAACCCACTACAGCAGTCTGCCTCCACTCATGGTGCAGGCTTGGGTGCTAACTTAGGAACTTGAAAAGCTTTGTGGAGCTTTGTCCACTTAGACAAAAGTATGTTTCTCAAATTCTAAAACATTTTAGTAAATATTGGTTTGGTCAAAAGGTCATGCGTAAACCATCACATTATCAGCCAGGGCTCTCAACTTCCGATTCCCTCCAGCTACCCAAAAAAAAGCTGACCCCTGACCTTGACTGGTAGGTCGCTCCCCCACCACACAGCTCCGTCTGTGTGCCCTGCTGCTGCCCCTGATTGTGCTCGTTTTTCCTTTCTGTGCCCCCTTGCTGCCCCTGATTGTGCTCGTTTTTTCCTTTCTGTGCCCCCTTGCTGCCCCTGATTGTGCTCGTTTTTTCCTTTCTGTGCCCCCCTTGCTGCCCCTGATTGTGCTCGTTTTTTCCTTTCTGTGCCCCCCTTGCTGCCCCTGATTGTGCTCGTTTTTCCTTTCTGTGCCCCCTTGCTGCCCCTGATTGTGCTCTGTTTTTTCCTTTCTGTGCCCCCCTTGCTGCCCCTGATTGTGCTCGTTTTTCCTTTCTGTGCCCCCTTGCTGCCCCTGATTGTGCTCGTTTTTTCCTTTCTGTGCCCCCTTGCTGCCCCTGATTGTGCTCGTTTTTCCTTTCTGTGCCCCCTTGCTGCCCCTCATTGTGCTAGTTTTTTCCTTTCTGTGCCCCTTTGCTGCCCCTCATTGTGCTAGTTTTTCCTTTCTGTGCCCCCTTGCTGCCCCTGATTGTGCCTCGTTTTTTCCTTTCTGTGCCCCCCTTGCTGCCCCTGATTGTGCTCGTTTTTCCTTTCTGTGCCCCCTTGCTGCCCCTCATTGTGCTAGTTTTTTCCTTTCTGTGCCCCCTTGCTGCCCCTCATTGTGCTAGTTTTTTCCTTTCTGTGCCCCCTTGCTGCCCCTGATTGTGCTCGTTTTTTTTCCTTTCTGTGCCCCCTTGATGCCCTGATTGTGCTCGTTTTCCCTTCTGTGCCGGTTTCCCGCCGCTGCGCCCCTGCGGCCCCGCCCCCTCACTGCCCATTCGCTGCCCCATTCCCTGCTCCTCCCTCCCACCTCCCCATTTATGGTGGCCGCTGTGCGGCCGCGCAGCTGGCGCGCCGAAGGCGCGCCTAAGGCAAGCCCGTCTGCGCCCGTCCGCGCCCGCGCCCAGCGCCAGACCCCCTGATCCGGGCATCCCCCGCGCCCGCCACATCAACAGACGCCGATACGACGCCAGCACCCTCCACGCACTCAACCCCGGAAAAGATCACGCCTGCTACCAGGCCACCCCGAAGCGCACCCAAGGGCCCTTCACCTGCCGGAACTGCAGCTTCGCCAGCACCCGCCCCGCCAAACCACCGCCCAGGAAAGAACCCAACTACCTCAGATGCATCCTCCTCAACACCCGCTCCGCCCGCAAACACGCCATCGAACTTTGGGACCTTCTCGACTCAACCTCCCCAGACGTCGCATTCCTGACGGAGACCTGGCTGAATCCCGCTTCAGCCCCCGACATCGCCATTGCCATCCCGGACGGATACAAGATCACCCGCAGGGACCGCACCAACGGAGTCGGAGGAGGCATCGCCATCGCCCACAGGAACACCCTCAGAGTCTCAACCAACACCGACGACACCCTCAGCACCGCCGAACACATGCACTTCCAGATCCACACCGATCCCAACACCACCCTCAGAGGAACCCTCATCTACAGACCCCGACCACAGTTCAGCGATTCCATCGCTGACTTCGTCAGCACACACGCCATCGCCTCCACGGACTACATCCTCCTCGGGGACCTGAACTTCCACCTCGAGAACAACAAGGACACCAACTCCACCACCCTGCTCGACAACCTCGCCACCCTCGGACTCAGACAGCTCGTGACTACACCCACCCACGCCGCCGGCCACACGCTCGACTCCATCTTTTCCGCAAGCCCACACGTCTCCTTCAACCACACCTCCGAACCCCACTGGACTGACCACCACTGCATCCACTTCACCTACAGGAAGCCCACCATGCACCACCGCACCGAACAAATGCCTCGCCGCTGCTGGAGCAGAGGCACGGAAGACCAGCTAACCACAACCCTCGCCCTGAGCCCACCCGCCGAACCCTCCGACCCCGACACCGCCGCCCGCAACCTCAGACAGTGGATCGACGACTGCGCCAACACCCTCGCCCCGCTCAAGAATCCGCCCAACAGCCACACCAGCAAGAAAGCCACCTGGTTCACCGAAGACCTCCAGGCCTCCAAACGAACATGCCGAAAACTGGAGAAGATCTGGCTCCACGAACGGACAGCGGACAGCTACGCCGCCCACAAGAGCGCCACCCGCAGTCACCATCACCTCATCAGATCCGCCAAAAGGGCCTCACTCAAAGACCGCCTAGACAACAACGCACACAACAGCAAAGAGCTCTTCAACATCGTGAAGGAACTCTCCAACCCCAGCTCCAACACCAACGACATCCAGCCGTCGCGAGACCTGTGCGACTCACTGGCCACCTTCTTCCACCGCAAAATCGCCGACATCCACGACAGCTTCAACACCACGACCGCCCCGGCAACCACCGAGACCACTGCCCCCACAACCACCAACCGCCTGCTCTCCTGGACCAACATCAACGACGAGGACACCAGCGAGATCATGAACACCATCCACTCCGGTTCACCGCTAGACCCGTGCCCTCACCACATCTTCAACAAAGCCAGTACAGCCATCGCGCCCCATCTCCGGAAAATAATCAACATCTCCTTCGAGACAGCAACCTTCCCGGAAAGCTGGAAGCACGCCGAGATCACCGCCTTACTCAAGAAACCCAAGGCAGACCCCAAGGACCTCAAGAACTTCCGACCCATCTCTCTGCACCCGTTCCCCGCGAAGGTCACTGAGAAAATCGTCAACAAACAACTGACCCGCTACCTCGAGGAGAAAAAACATCCTGGACCCTTCCCAGTCCGGCTTCCGCAGCAACCACAGCACCGAAACCGCCCTCATCGCCGCCACCGATGACATCAGGACCCTGCTAGACAACGGAGAAACAGCAGCCCTCATCCTCCTGGACCTATCAGCCGCCTTCGACACGGTCTGCCACCCCACACTACGAACACGCCTTCACGACGCCGGGATCCAAGAGAAGGCCCTGGACTGGACCACATCCTTCCTTTCCGGCAGAACACAAAGCGTCCGCCTCGCCCCTTCCGATCCAAGGCCACCAAGATCATCTGCGGCGTACCCCAAGGCTCCTCCCTCAGCCCAACGCTGTTCAACATCTACATGGCACCCTCGCCCACGTCGCCCGACAGCACAACCTCAACATCATCTCCTACGCCGACGACACCCAGCTGATCCTCTCCCTCACCAAAGACCCTCACACCGCCAAAGCCCACCTCCACGAAGGAATGAAGGCCGTCGCCGAATGGATGAGGACCAGCCGCCTGAAGCTGAACTCGGACAAGACGGAGGTCCTCATCCTTGGTTCCAACCCTTCAGCCTGGGACGACTCCTGGTGGCCAACATCACTGGGAACAGCCCCGCCACCCACCGACCACGTACGCAACCTAGGGGTCATCCTCGACCCCACCCTCTCCATGACTAAGCAGGTCAACGCCGTTTCCTCATCCTGCTTCAACATCCTCCGAATGCTCTGCAGGATCTTCAAGTGGATCCCCACCGAAACAAGAAAAACAGTCACCCAGGCCCTCGTCACCAGCAGGCTGGACTACGGAAACGCCCTCTACGCAGGAACGACGGCTAAGCTCCTGAGACGGCTGCAACGCATCCAGAACGCCTCTGCACGTCTTATCCTCGACATCCCCCGACGCAGCCACATCACACCCCACCTGAGAGACCTGCACTGGCTCCCTGTCAACAAGAGGATAACCTTCAAGCTCCTCACCCACGCACACAAAGCACTCCACAACTCCGGACCAGCCTACCTCAACAGACGACTCAGCTTCTACACCCCCACCCGCCAGCTCCGCTCGACCAGCCTCGCCCTCGCCACAGTCCCCCGCATCCGGAAAACGACCGCCGGCGGCAGATCCTTCTCCCACCTCGCCGCCAAGACCTGGAACACCCTCCCCACCAACCTCCGACAGACCCAAGACCTACTGGCCTTCAGAAGACTCCTCAAGACCTGGCTCTTCGATCAGTAGCAGCACCACCCCCTTCTTCCCCCAGCGCCTTGAGACCCTCGCGGGTATGTAGTGCGCTTTATAAGTGACATGATTGATTGATTGAGTAATCTTGCAAGATCCTCTTCACACACGCCCACTGCTGACATCACCTGGAGCAATGGTAAAATAGTGCCCTCTGTTCATGTTTTCTGTGGCAAATAGACAAGATCAAGTACAGGAGCGGTCAGCTCACCTATGGACAACTAACCAATAGAGTTCACCTCTAGGGAACCAACCAGTAGTGCAAATAATAGAGCTCACCTCTGGAGAACCAACCAATAGGGCAGCGAATAGAGCTCACCTCTGGAGAACCAACCAATAGGGCAGCCAATAGAGCTCACCTCTGGACAACCAACCAATAGAGTTCACCTCTAGGGAACCAACCAGTAGGGCAAATAATAGAGCTCACCTCTGGAGAACCAACCAATAGGGCAGCCAAAAGAGCTCACCTCTGGAGAACCACCTAATAGGGCAAACAATAGAGCTCACCTCTGGAGAACCAACCAATAGAGTTCACCTCTAGGGAACCAACCAGTAGGGCAGCCAATAGAGCTCACCTCTAGAGAACCAACCAGTAGGGCAAATAATAGAGCTCACCTCTGGAGAACCAACCAATAGGGCAGCGAATAGAGCTCACCTCTGGAGAACCAACCAATAGGGCAGCCAATAGAGCTCACCTCTGGACAACCAACCAATAGAGTTCACCTCTAGGGAACCAACCAGTAGGGCAAATAATAGAGCTCACCTCTGGAGAACCAACCAATAGAGTTCACCTCTAGGGAACCAACCAGTAGGGCAGCCAATAGAGCTCACCTCTAGAGAACCAACCAGTAGGGCAAATAATAGAGCTCACCTCTGGAGAACCAACCAATAGGGCAGCCAAAAGAGCTCACCTCTGGAGAACCACCTAATAGGGCAAACAATAGAGCTCACCTCTGGAGAACCAACCAATAGAGTTCACCTCTAGGGAACCAACCAGTAGGGCAGCCAACAGAGCTCACCTCTAGAGAACCAACCAATAGGGCAAATAATAGAGCTCACCTCTGGAGAACCAACCAATAGGGCAAATAATAGAGCTCACCTCTGGAGAACCAACCAATAGGGCAAATAATAGAGCTCACCTCTGGAGAACCAACCAATAAGGCAAATAATAGAGCTCACCTCTGGAGAACCAACCAATAGGGCAAATAATAGAGCTCACCTCTAGGGAACCAACCAATAGGGGAACCAACAGAGCTCACCTCTGGAGAACCAACCAATAGTGCAACCAATAGAGCTCACCTCTGGAGAACCAACCAATAGGGCAAATAATAGAGCTCACCTCTGGAGAACCAACCAATAGGGCGGCCAATAGAGCTCACACCTGGAGAACCAACCAATAGGTGAAATAATAGAGCTCACCTCTGGAGAACCAACCAATAGGGCAGCCAATAGAGCTCACCTCTGGAGAACCAACCAATAGGGCAGCCAATAGAGCTCACCTCTGGAGAACCAACCAATAGGGAAGCCAATAGAGCTCACCTCTGGAGAACCAACTAATAGGGTAACCATTACAGCAAACCAAGAGCAAGCACCAACGCCACAAAGGGCAGCAGAGTTTACCTGCCTTCTGGTACTCCCACACCCACGTATCTTGTATCCTGATCAATGCAAGATCCATAGGAGCGTAATCCACACTCATGATTGGCTACCCATTCTTGGCTGGACCGCCTCTTCATCACATAAAGTTTGATGTTAGCAGTATTACACAAAGCTATGCCACATGGCTACCAAACTACTGCAGAAATCACCACAACAACAAGTGTAGTGGGGTATTGGCTATAGTGTAGTAAACCTCTAGTGACTACATCTGTCAAGAACCACTCAACCCCAGAGTAAGAATCCTTACAGGCCTTCCAGATTCATTGTTCACCACTCCCAACCTTTTCTGCCTCATTCCTTCTCCTCAACCAACCAATTGCACACAAAGCCACCATCGCTGAGGCCCTCTGGAACTTGGTTTTGGATATAATATATGGCCACCCAAACCTATGCATCCTTGGAGAGCTCAACAGTTGGTTTGACTTGATTTTCAACACAACGCAGGTGACACTAACCTTAAAGCACTCGATCACTACCAACGAGTTACTGTGCCAGCACAAGATGCTTCCCCTGCGATCAACGCAATCTTGTTCCGAAAAAGATGCTATCTCAGGTAAATAAATCAGTCTTCATCCACAGTGTTCATCACAACAGCAACGTCAACCTTAATCTCTCAACTGCGACACCATTGCCAGCAGCTTCTAGATTTGCAAGGTCCAGAGGATCCCAGTGCTGGATGGTATTGCCCAATATGAAAAAATTAATGGTTTCAGAGGAGGTTCACTCGAGGCACTGGACCTCTCTGGCCTCAAAAGTAATTCATGTAGAACGTTTTCTTGAGTTAGTGCTCCTCCATTTTGTTAGAATTGAGATAATCAAAGAGAAAACTCGAGTTCTTTTATGAAACGACTTGTTTTGATTATTTTCAATAAATATTCTTAAGAAAATCCACCACAAAGGTTACATCCTTGTTTGGATGAGATGTTGTTGCAAAATCACATTGATCAAGAACTGTCAGCCGACACGTGTTTCGCCCACCAAGATAAGTAGACCAGGGCTTTTTCAAGGCTGAAAGAGATGTTAATGAAGCAAAGTTATGCAGTATTGTTTCAAGATCTCAGTGTGACCAAGCACCCCAAGTGAAAAAGTGCAGAGAAATTCAAAAAAATCAGTGATATTATAAAATCCGACGCAGTGAAAGTGCGCTTTAATTGTGAAATAATTATTGGAAAAAAAAGAGAAAAGAAAGAAAGAGGAAAAAAATACTGAAGGGCCCAGGTAAGGTGCGACAACAGACTGTATCTGCACTTGTATTACGACAGATAGTGATGTTGGAAAATAGGCATAGAGAGCATTTATAGCTATTGTGAGACAATGTGCTTGATGCAGGTGAGGTTTGATTTCAAATTGCGTTTTAGATTCAATAGTGCATGCTGGCAATAAGGGCAAAGTGACACGACGAAGTACGAAGTGAGGTCTAGTCAAGCATTACATTTGACGTTCGGAAACGTGTGCCAGTGATTGACATACATCATTATTTTTACACTAGAACATGGCAGTTTCAAAGAGAACATTTCATTATCATTTGAACATTGTTAAATATTCATGTTTCCTTCAGATAGATGTACCTTATATTTCAGAGAAGTTATGAATCACAGGTATATTTCGTAACCTCAGAGTTTTGTGTTTAGTCAATCTTCACGTGTGCAGTTGTTATCAGTATCTGGGAAATGAGTAGAGGGAGAGCAATTGGAACACAGTAAATTAGAGGCGAAACCCCTTTCGTTTATTTCTACAGGGACAGGCGGGGAGAGGGAAAAAGCAAACTGTTTGTAGGAACAGGAATCTACCGCATAAACACGTAGTTTGCGGTCGTCGGGTGACAAGAAAATTCTGAAGCCTATAGTTACCCCCACTGTTGATTATAAAGACGCGAAGGGTTATACTTAAGAAGTACCCCAGCGCGCAAATGATTTTTCAACATTATGCGTCTTAGCTGCAAATAAGCACGGCAATGCCTATTAAAATCAAAGGCATTTTTTATAATAGTTTTGAAAAATAAAAGGATTGCAGCAGTGCGTTATCTAGCGAGATAGCGTTGTCTGTTGTAATACAATAACTGGCTTTGCAATACCGCGTTTCGTGTAGTGAAACAACCGGTATCCTATTTCCACTTGTGGTTTAGGTCAAAGGAACATGGTCCAGGGTCAATCCCACGTCGGTGCCTCTCACTAGGCTATCGGCGTGGTAGGCCGGGGCCATCTTTAAATGGATAAGCGGATGTTGTCACTTGTAAGGGTTAAAGCCAGTAAACGGGCGCCATCTTAGAGTGGATATGATTATGCCGGAATTTGCCTAACGTCATATGTATGAGTTAGAGCCATAAACGAGCGCCATCTTAGAATGGATACATCAGGGACTTTATAAACTGTGAGACCAAGAACGTAATTTACTTAATTACCTGTCCCTGCGGAAAACATTATGTAGGGAGCACCACTCGCCCTCTTAAAATGCGGATTCAAGAACACTTTCGGAACATTCACAAAGCTGACCTAAGACAACCATTAGTGGACCACTTCGAAACAAACCATCCACACAATCGCATTTTTTCCTTCTGTGGTCTTGAAAAAGTGAAACAACATGCAAGAGGTGGCAACTTGGAGCTCCGATTGCGCCAAAAAGAAAGTGCCCTTATAATTAGGTTTGGTACAGTGGAGAACGGCCTAAATAAAGAAAATGAATGGCACTACTGGCTTTGACAAGACTCAGTGTGAACTGTATAAACTTTGGACAATGGTGATAGAATGGCAAATGTAGGAAATTTGTGCAAAAATTCAACATACCATTGAACAACTCTCTGTCGCAAACAGTGCCCACTCATACATATGCCAAATGTCCATCTTCCAGATGCCCTAGCTCTTTGAATCTTGTCCCCCCTCAATGTTTAATACCTTTCAGTCAGCCCGCAACTCTAGCATTAATCGAGTAGTTACTATCCTTATATCGAGAGCCACAGTCACAGATTAACCAGGACTACCAGTCTGACTGTGACTAGGCTGCATATCCTTTGTTCTGGCTGCAGACAACGCTACAAGAGGATGCGTGGCCACCTAAAGATGGCCGCCAAACTTTCTCTTGATCTGTTCAGAGGCAACAACATCTAACTGTGCTGAATAGATAAACCTGACATCAGTCACAAGAATTCTATGTCAGTCCACGGAGGCTCCGATTATGCTTCTCTTTGCTTTACTGCAAACAAACAGCAGCCAATAACAACTTTAAACACAGCATACCCCGGAAGTACAACCCCTTCCATCATATGCACCAATCACCATCAGTCCATTACTATATATAGTCCAGGAAGCTCGCATCACTTCCTCTTTCTTTGCTGCTGCAGCAGCGAGTTAAGTGTTGCATGTTTTTTCTATTTGAATGTATTCAACGCGCGCTTGACGGACATTCATTGCGTTCTGTACCTTGTCCGCGCGTTGTT
Organism: Calotriton arnoldi; assembly: GCA_963921515.1. NCBI lineage: Eukaryota > Metazoa > Chordata > Amphibia > Caudata > Salamandridae > Calotriton > Calotriton arnoldi. Next base: position 88,571 of record CAWUFW010018846.1, on the reverse strand, counting down.
TTCCGGCATTGTATGGTGTCGCATGTATTGCTGAGCGCATCGGCGCTTGTTGTGGCATTTTCAGTCTATAGTGGAGCGGGAGCGAGGCAGACGCGCGTTGTGCGCTTGAGGGGCAGCCAGTCCTCTTTTCATCGCCACGACACTCGCGCATGCGCAGGAAGCCGGATCGGAGTCTTCAGTTCCGATCGGCTTCTCACGCATCAGCGAGCGCAGCTGCTCAACCCTCAGCCTCTTGAACGCCCGACGGGGCGCAAAAACGTGTAAGGGCCCTGCGTTAGGGGAAGTAAAGGGTGGCTCCCTCCACGGCGATTTGAAAGTCTTTGGCAGTGTTGGTATTCAGGATTAGGGTCAGCGTGTGGTACTTTCATTTTTAGGGACAGTGTCAGGAGTGGCTGTAACTCTCTATCTTCCTGCCAGTGAACACCCTTGGGTTCTTTCCCCCCTTAACCTCCTCCACACCTCCTACTACACGATGGCGTACTACGCCGAGGAGGCTGACCAGTGGGCAGATTATTATGATTATGGTGGCTACGAAGAGGTGCCCCAAGAGCACCATTTGGAGGAGCAGTTGGTCGAAGCCCTGGATACCCACGTCCAGGGCTCTGTGAACAGGGCGTTAATTAAGGCTCTGCAACCATATGCTGAACCCCTAAAAAATTATGGGAAGCGCCAGATGCAGGCAGCTTTAAGCGCCACACCTCACAACTCCTCTGTAGGGAGCCTTGCGCAAGTGGCGTCTTCAGTCCTGGATCATGGTTCCAATGGCGAACCCCCTCCGGCCGCAAATTCCACCCGGCTGGCAGGGGACACGGATGAGTCTTCTCCGCTTGCCCCAGACACCTCTGATACTGACAAGGAATCCATAGAACCGCCTAAACAGGCAAAGAAGACACGCAAAACTAACCATATTAACCCTCCTCCACCTACAAAAAATTTCCTTTTTGATCCGAAAAACATCATCCACCCGCGTTCCACAGACTGGGTACCGGGTGTGGAAGTAGCACATTATGTCCAGGAGAACCTTCGCCAGGGGTTTGAGAGTACTGTGCGTTCCACGCTCCAGTCGGAGTGCCCTAGACCAGCCTTGATGGGTAAAGTAGCCGACACTCCCGAGTTGGACCCTAACATGGCCTCTTTCTTAAAGAAATTTACTAAAGATCCTAAGAAGGGTTTGGATAGAGCCTGGAGGGGGTGCCAGGATAAATTATTAGATATCTCTGGCCCTATTACAAAAATCCTGGATGCGGCAGTGACTGCCAAAGATACTAACACACCGCTTGATGTGATGGAGGTTTTGGAATGGGCACAGAGGGCCCTCTGTTTTTTGGGCAATGCCAATTGCGCAATCTCGACAGAGCGCAGGCGATCATTTTTAATGCGCATAGATCCCCAATTGGCAGATATGGCCACGACGGAAGCTGGCACTTTGGCCAATGGTCTTTTGTTTGGCGATAAGTTCGTGAAGGAACTTGGTAAATACGTTGCCACTTTTTCTGCACTGGATAAGGCCCAGGCCAATATTAAGAAGGTCTTCAATGCTGGCCTTTTTACCAGGGCCGGTCGCTACAGAGGTCGAGCGCCCGGTCGTGGATTCAACCAGGCCTCCAGAGGTTCCGAGCAGAGAGGCAGAGGAGGAGCCCAAAGATCCAATTTTTACCCCTCCAGAAATCGTGGGGGTCGTGGCAGATTCCAGAAAGGAGGCTACCGAGGACAGGGTAGCGATAGAGACTCCTCCTATTCAGGTAATTCTGCCTCAGTGTGGGAATGTCAAGGTGGGGGGTCGGATTGCTTTGTTTCTTCCCAAATGGAGAACCCTAACGTTCGACCCTTGGATATTACAGACAGTTCTCGGGTTTCGGATAGATTTTTATGCCACACCTCGACAAACACACAGACCACAACCACTACATTTTTCCCGAGTAGAGAGGTCTTTTATAGACAGCGAAGTGGCAACTTTGATGCAGAAAGGGGCAATTGTACAAACTACACCCCATCCTCACGGCTTCACCAGCACCGTGTTTCTGGTCCCGAAGAAAGATCAGGGTTTTCGTCTGGTATTAAATCTGAAAGAGTTCAATTCTTGGGTAGTGTATCGCCATTTCAAGATGGAGGGCATACACTTACTCAGGGACTTGCTCTTGGAAGGGGATTGGATGGTAAGGCTAGACCTCAAAGACGCTTACTTAGCGGTTCCTATCTTTCCTCCCCACAGGCGATTTCTTCAGTTCCAATGGGGAAACGTCTGGTACGAATTCTCCGTTCTGCCGTTCGGACTATCGTCCGCCCCTTGGTGTTTCACCAAGCTCCTAAAACCAGTGACTCAGTTCTTAAGGGAGAGAGGGGTCAGGCTTATCATCTATTTGGACGATCTCCTGATAATGTCTCAGAGTGTGAACACAGTTCTTCAGCATCTGGCGTTGACGACTCAGCTCCTACAGCAGTTGGGGTTTGTCATCAATTCCGACAAATCTGTCCTGACTCCTGCGCAGTCGATGGAGTTTTTGGGGTTCCAAGTGAACTTGGTGACGACGCAGCTTTTACTTCCAATGAAGAAAAGGGTTGCCATCAAGAAGGAATTGAGGAGAGCGTTGTCCTCTCAGACTATATCATTACGGACTTTAGCCAGGTTGGTGGGCCTGTTGGCCTCGTCGATCCAGGCCATTTTCCCGGGTCCCCTTCATTACAGGGCACTCCAACGACTAAAGATCTTGCATTTACGCAAGGGCCTGAGCTACACGGAACAGATTCTGTTGAGTCAAGAGGCCCGGACAGAAATTTCTTGGTGGTTGGAGCACATGGACGCGTGGAATGGCAAGGCCATTTTTGCGTCAGTCCCAGAAGTGGTGATAGAATCGGATGCCAGCAGATGGGGCTGGGGAGCCCGGTGTGGTTCAGTGGAGACGGGGGGCAGATGGTCCCCGGAGGAGTTGCGTCTCCACATAAACTGTCTGGAGCTGCTGGCGGGCTCTTTTGCGATCAGGACTCTGTCCCTGCAGAAAGTGAGCTGTTGCATTCTCTTGAGACTGGACAATGTCTCGGCAGTACGATATATCAATCGACTGGGGGGCACCAGGTCCCGGCTACTAGTGGAAATAGCCAAAGATTTTTGGCATTATTGCCTTCCCCACCACATCTCAGTGACAGCGGAGTACATTCCGGGCAGTTCCAATGTGGTGGCGGATTGGAACTCTCGTTTTCTTCGAGATTCCAGCGACTGGCGTCTTCACCCCAAGATTTTCCGACAGCTCAACAGCAAGTGGGGTCCTTGTGTGATAGACCTCTTCGCGTCCAGGCTCAATACACAACTGCCTCGGTTCTACAGTTGGAGACCAGATCCTCTGGCGAGCAACTCGGACGCATTCCTTCAATCATGGACGACGGGCATGCTGTATGCATTTCCTCCGTTCGCCATGATTCTGAGAGTGTTAGCCCAGATTCGCAGACAGAGAGCGGAGGTGATGTTGATATCCCCGTGTTGGAGAGCACAAGCGTGGTTCCCAGCGGCGTTGGCTCTTTCTTGTGCGTCTCCAATACAACTGCTATCGTTTCAGGAAATCTTGACGGACCCTCTGGGTCAACCGCATCCTCTGGTTCTTCAAGACCAATTGCCGCTCATGGCGTGGAAACTTTCCGGAGACAGTGGCAAGTGCCGGGAGTTTCTGAGAACACACTGTTTTTCTTATCCCAATCATGGGCCCCAGCTACCCACAAACGATATGAATCAGCTTGGCGTAAGTGGGTTAGTTGGTGTACTGAACGGCAAGGGGATCCGGAATCCATATGATTGTTAACTTCCTGTCGGAGATGGCAAGTACAGGGTTAGCCTATAGGACGGTGAACAGTTTTAGATCCGCTATCTCAGCGGGTCATCCTCACATGGATGGAAAGCCAGTGGGGGAACATCCTTTGGTCTGTAAGGTGGTGAGAGGTATCAGGTTGGTAAACCCTCCAAAACCAAGGTATTCACTATTGTGGGATGTGGAAGTAGTACTTCGTTTTCTCAGGTGTTGGCCAGCTAATGAGGGTCTATCCCATAAGCAACTATCAGCTAAACTGACCTTATTGTTATGTTTGATTTCATGTAGACGTGTGTCTGATGTACGGGCTCTGGACTTAGCAGGGAGGGTTTTCACTCCATCAGGGGTTTCTTTCACAATTTTGAGACGCACAAAAACCAATTCTAAGTGCATTTCCTACCCTGCTTTTCCGCATCATTCTAAATTGTGTGTCGTTCAATGTTTAAAATGTTATGAGGATTGTACACGTGAGTTTAGAAATGATGTCGCAGGACAACTGTTAATATCTTTACAGAGACCATTCCGACCAGTCACTACCGCAACTTTAGCCAGGTGGGTTACTTGGTTGTTGCATTTGGCAGGCATTGATACTGCGGCCTTTGGCGCTCACTCAGTGAGAGGGGCTATGGCTTCCAAGGCTTTTGCTACAGGTTCTCGTTTGGAGGACATTATGACTGCGGCGGATTGGTCTTCTGAGTCTACATTTAAAACGTTTTATCATAAGCCTATTGTTGATATTGCTACGACTGTGGTGGGTCAACTTTAAACTAGCATAATCGGAGCCTCCGTGGACTGACATAGAATAAAATATTTTCTAGCTAACGCGACAAGAATTTTCAATTCTATTAAGGACACGGAGGCGAGGATTAGCCCACCCATGAAACTGTGTTTTGGCACTCTTGTAACTTTGGACTTTGTCAGATTGTTAATACTGATGTTGGTAATAAGTATGTATATGGGGTTTCATCCCGCCCATGTTTTATTATGCAAATACATTCAGTGAATGGTGTATTACGACATATATTCTCGTTTCAGGGGAACAGAACAAACCGGCATAAGGCATGAGTGGCATCGCCTCGTTTTTCTGGGGAGGAAGTTCCGTTTTCCAGTTTGGGCTCGTCGATGAAGGAATCGTGGTCCAGTGTTCGGCAGTCAAGTTTGTGGACTGTGTTAAAGTTTGTTGCAAAGAAAGAGGAAGTGATGTGAGCTTCCTGGACTATATATAGTAATGGACTGATGGTGATTGGTGCATACGATGGAAGGGGTTGTACTTCCGGGGTATGCTGTGTTTAAAGTTGTTATTGGCTGCTGTTTGTTTGCAGTAAAGCAAAGAGAAGCATAATCCTCGCCTCCATGTCCTTAATAGAATTGAAAATTCTTGTCGCGTTAGCTAGAATTTTTTTTATTACCTCCTTTCAATGTAGCGAAATCGATTTTAACTTGTTGAATGACATGTAACTGACATGGTCATTTCTGCCCCGAAGCTGTTAGAGGCTTGTTTCTCGGCCGCATTTAAAAATGCTCCCTACTTTGCTTTTCTTTTCTGGAGGTATGTCTATAGATCAATTAACATATCTCATGATGACATTAGATTCTTGGCTCCGCAACCACCTTAAGACCTTCAAACCTTGTTATAAAGTGTTTGACTACTCCGACGTTCGGTCCAATTCAGCACAATTGTATCCATTCTAAGATGGCGCTCGTTTATGGCTCTAACTCATACATATGACGTTAGGCAAATTCCGGCATAATCATATCCACTCTAAGATGGCGCCCGTTTACTGGCTTTAACTCTTACACCTGACAACATCCGCTTATCCATTTAAAGATGGCCCCGGCCTACCACGCCGATAGCCTAGTGAGAGGCACCGACGTGGGATTGACCCTGGACCATGTTCCTTTGACCTAAACCACAAGTAAGTGGAAATAGGATACCGGTTGTTTCACTACACGAAACGCGGTATTGCAAAGCCAGTTATTGTATTACAACAGACAACGCTATCTCGCTAGATAACGCACTGCTGCAATCCTTTTATTTTTCAAAACTATTATAACAAGCATTGGCATAGCCAATAGGTCTCGCTTTTGGGACCTTATAAGTATTTAGTTATGCAGCACAATATCCTTGGTGCAACAACATCGACCGTTGCATGGCTAAACACTTATAAGGTCCCCAAGGCGAGACCTATTGGCTATGCCAATGCTTGTTTTACACTTGCGCTACGCTAAAATGGCAGCTCACAGCAACCAAAAAAGGGACCAAATGGCAGACATTTAGTATTACTGTTTCAGTAGATTCATTTTAGAAAAATGCTGCATACATTGCAGCTTTTTCCATAACATTTTATGGTAATTATATATCTTATGAACTTTATAGACTGAATACTCAAAACATTTCTCCAGTATAGTTGCCTAAATGTGCTCTGCAGCACCTATCATTGCAACAGTGGAGGCCTCCTACACAAGCTCTAACCTTCATGTTAAAATATATATTCTGGGAGAGGCCTCATATAGCTGAACTATCCATCAATTTAAATGGATCTTACAGTGTCGGGCTGCATGCAACAAATATATTTCAAAGGGGCGTCATGAAACCCCACTTTAGCAGCTGGAGTGGGGATGAGTGCCACTGGACGGTGTGTGCAACTAAAACTTTTAACATGTTGCTTATGTCGCCTTTAACTTTGGTTCGAGTCACTGGTCTTGAAACAGGACCGAAAAAAAACTGCAAGAGAATAATATGATAGATGTGTGGGGCGGGGCAGCTGATGAAACAAGGGAGCATGGAAAGAAAGAAGGGACTGGGATTGAGAGAAGGTTTGATGGATGGATAGAGGAAGGATGTATGAATGGATGGAAAGATGGATGGCGCAAAGGGTGGCTTGCCACATGCTTTGAGAACTGAGGTGTGAATGGCTCTATTTGGCCTAATTGTTTTCCGAAATTCTTTGGGGAAACAAATGAGTGCAAGGCTCGCTCAACCCAGTCGCTCGTTCAGTAGTGCTTAAAATATACTGGTGGGTATTCTAATATTGACCTGTATGCCGCCTAATACAAGCTCCCTCCAGTATGCTGGGAGTGTCCGATGATGCGTCATCGAAGAGCCGGCCCTTCGTCATTTTCACGGTTTCAGTTTGGTTCAGTGCTTTAAATAGAAAAAGAGAAGTGCCAAACTGATTGGGGATGGTCTTGAGGGTCTGGTAGGGGACTGGGTGGGGGTGGGGGCGCGGCTGGTAGGCACATACCTTAAAACGTCCCTGGGTTCACTTGTCCGTATGAAAGGTCCCTGAGCACATCGTCGCCCCCTGCAGGTAGTAACTTCCTTGAGAGGAAACTTGTACTCCTTGAAAACATTCTTTACTGAAGAGTTTAGCCCTGAAATGAAAGGGTGCTTCTCCACTTGATTTTCGTGCACCCTTGCTCCTATGATTGTTAAAAGCATCGAGTCGCCACTGGTATTCACTAACAGAAGAAGTGAAGGAGAGAGAGGGAAGAAAGTCTATTTTCTACTAACCACTGGCTGGGCATGTCAATATTGTGTAAGACAGCAGGAAGCAAAATTACGATGCAGCAAATTTTATATGTACGTTACACCCTCAAGCTGCAAACCAAAAGCTCTTCTACAAGGTCGAAGAACAAACAAGAGACACTGCAACACAATGAAAGGTGAAATGGCCAAAACACATGGCGCGTTCCTTTTGCAAAATCAGGGCAAATGCAGCACCATGAGGAAGGACTGATATGAGTGATGGAGGGGAGGGGTGTACTAAAACTGACAGAAGTGAGAAGCGGTTCTTCGCAGCTACATTTAGGCGGCCTATGTTGACAAGGCAGTGAGGGCCCCTCGTGAGCCAAGGTTCTGTCTCAGGGAGGTTTTATCTCCTCTCCCTGGAGTACCATCCTGATTAATCGGAGTGGTCCTTGTTTCAGCCCAGCTCAGCTGATGTCTGTGACTGCCAGCGCAGGAGCCGCATTTACCACAGGGCTCAGAGGCTTTCACTTTTCTCTTGTTCCGTCTCGCGAAGCAGGATTTGCCAAATGCTTCCAAGGTCTCTCAGGAAGACGTTGCAATTTACGACCAGAACAAATTAACTTTAAAAAAAAAAAAAAAAAGAGGGGGGTGCTAATTATTTTCAGATTAATTTGTTCTGGTCGTAAATTGCAACGTCTTCCTGAGAGCAGCTATTTTTCCTAGAGGCCTGCCAAACCCAAGACAGTGCGTTTTAATAAAGGTGGAGGGAATTACGTCAGACGCTGGCAGGAGCGTTACCCCGGGAGCCTGCTCTTTCTCCGTTTTCGGAATTCCATGGATTTGGACGTCTCCAACGGGAAGATCCGCGGACCCAGGTGTCCTGGCCATACTCCAATAGCAACCATACTCTTGGCTTTGTCCTACCCGCCCGTGTGAGGGAAACGGTAATGCATCCTCAAAGTTGCAATGCGTTGACAATTTGCAGCGTGCGAGCATGTCCCTATCAATCCCAGTACCGTCCGTCCCCAAGGGGGCGCGCGAGCATGTCCCCATCAGTCCCAGTACCGTCCGTCCCCAAGCGTGCGCGTGAGCATGTCCCCATCAGTCCCAGTACCGTCCGTCCCCAAGCGTGCGCGCGAGCATGTCCCCATCAGTCCCAGTACAGTCCGTCCCCAAGGGGGCGCGCGAGCATGCCCCCATCAGTCCCAGTACCGTCCGTTCCCAAGCGTGTGCGCGAGCATGTCCCTATCAGTTCAGAGTACCGTCCGTCCCCAAGGGGGCTCGCGAGCATGTCCCTAGCTAGCAGTCCCAAGCATGCTTGTCGGACATCAAGGCTTCACTCCCGCGTCTCTCATGCTCTTGGGAGGCAGTTGAAAGGGTGTCTCCTCCCCCTCCAGCAAGTAAGAAGAGCCAAGCCACAGGAGTGAGTCTCGAAAGGCAGCTGGCCCTCGCACGCACAAAGCAATTGCTTTGCTGCCTATTTATCATTCCCAAGTAGGAAGAGAAAACGTGCACCAGATTTCAAATAAATAGATGGTCGTAGGGAGGGGGTGGAGGTCGTTGACTTTTTCAGAAGGTTCCTTGAAAAGCGCTTCCTAAATTGCACTACCTAATCGAATCAAGATGGATCCAAAGATCAGGCTCCTGATTGCACTGGTAATCCCGAGTTCCGCTGTGAACACTAGCATGGTAACACGAGGGGCTAGTGGGTTAAACACATCTGCCGTTCCCCGTTATTATGACAAAATGCTGGATTTACCAATATCGGGTGGGCCGGCTACGTCACAGGGAGCAGACGTAAAGGCTCACACGCAGGGATCATTCAACACATCCACAGGACATGTGGAAAACCATCGCTAGGAAATACGAGCGCGGCAGCCTGCAGAGCTGACCAGACGCTCGTGCGTCGTGGCCTTTGCCTGCGGATTGCGCGCCGCAGACATGTGTTTCCAATTATCGCGCCCGCGTCTGGGCATGATAATTGGAAACACATGTCTGCGGCACGCGTGAACCGCAGGTAAAAGGCCACGACGCACGAGCGTGTGGTCAGCTTTTGAAACCCCCTAACATAAAGTCTTCGCCTAGCAGCGCTTGCGCGCTACTCGAGGCTCGACCTAAAAACTGCCTTTGATTTTAATAGGCGTGGCCGTGCTTAGTCGCAGCTAAGATGCATTATGTTGATAAATCATTTGCGCGCTGGGCTTTCCTACACGAAACGTGGTAATTTAAAGCCAGTTATTGTATCAAAACTGACAACGCTATCTCGCTAGATAACGCACTGCTGCAATCGTTTCTCAATATTATTATAAAAACTGCCTCTGATTTTAATAGGCATTGCCGTGCTTATTTGCAGCTAAGACGCATACTGTTGATGTGAGAAGTTGGCCTGGCATATGCTGTCCACTAATTATAGTGGGCACCTTGCACCAGTCCAAACAACCCCTTATTGGAGATAGGTTAAAGACAACCTTTATTGAAAGCTATCCTAGTGGTAGCTATGGAGAGCAGCCTTCAGGCTAAGTCTTGAAGGAATGTAAAGCAGCTTGTTTTACCAGTCTATAATCTCTTGAGTGATCAAATGAAAGAGCACCACACCAGGTATATATTCAAAATATATGTATTTATTACTAAACACATCCCTCTAGTCTCTTTATGAGGCTAGAGTTCGAAGTACATAAGTTATAAGTTATTTAAACACAGTAATAGCACAAATACACGTTTGGGCCCTAGGGGCGTACCAAACCATATACCAATAAAGTGGTATAAGAACCACGACTGAGCTAGACACTAGGCCTAGAGCCTCTAGAAGTGCTTTGACCACAAGGAACCACCCAAGGTAGTGACACAGGGGACCCACGGGGGACGCGTGCAGTGTAATAACACAGCCGCGATTCGCCGTTAACTTCTATGGAGAAAGTCGCGGTTTGGAAATTAAAGAAAAGGGACACTTAAGGAAGGACTTGGAGCAAACCCTTTGAGAACTAGGTCGTTCTAGAGTCTCTACCCACGGGAGCACCGGAGTACTCTTGTTACCTCACCCAGGGAAGCCGGGTGCATAGGTGCCTTTCGGGGTCGGGTTTCGTCGTCGATTTGAATGGCGATCTGCTGCAAAGTGCTGCTGGCGACCAAGTGAAAAGTGTCCGGGTGGATCCAAAGGTGGATCAGAGATCTGAAGAACCTGAAAGCAGAGGGGACAGAGTCTGGGTCACTAGCCAGTGACCAGGAAGGCGATGAGCAGATGCCCACCGATGTCGAGTGCTTCAGGTAGGTTGACGGTTGTCTTGACTCTTCAGCCACGAGGTCCAGGAGGCATTGTCAGCGACCAGGAGCAGGATTCGGGCTGGTACACAATGTCTGTCGAGTGCTGAGGTGTCGGCGACCGGATTGGACCCAACAAGCCTTGGCAACGGCAAGTCTCGATGAAGATGAAGATTGACGATTGTACAGACCAGCAAGGTCTGAGGAACTCACCCAGCAAGGGTAAGTGAGGGCAAGCCTGGAGAAACCAGGGAGCCCAAGTAGAAAAAGATTGGCCTTCGTGAAGGGCTACTAGCCAACGGGCTAGCGACCGCGAAGGAGCCTCGAGACGGTGCACGTGGAGCTGGCTCACAGGACACTCGTGGAGTGGAGGCCAGTGATCTTCAGTGCAGTTGGTGCTGGAGGCTAGGGCTACTCGGAGCCCAAAGCACGACTTCGTGGGAGACCCAGAAGAGGATGCACTTGCAAATGCGTGCGGTGTCCAGGGGTCACGGTTCCACGTTACCCACGACAGCTACGGGCCTCAGCTTTGCTGGGGACTCAGGGCAGCCTCGGGGAAGTCTGGAAATCCACCTCTGGTGATGCAAAGACTTCGGCGTCCGACGGGAGCTTAGGCGATGCAGACCGGACAATTGCTTCTTTGGTGCCTGCCAAGCAGGGGAGTCACTCCTTGACCCCAAGGGAGATTCTTCTGTCCTCTAATCTTTAGGTAAAGCGTCGAAGGTCCAGGATTCTGTGTCAGAGTTTCGTCCAGGGATAATCTAAAGTCCTAAGGACTGGGTTCCTATACTTATACTAAGTTTAGTGGTTGGACTACTCTGTGGTCCCACCTATGGGTGGGTCAGGGCAGAGGGGTGGCTACACCCCTTTCCCTTTGTCCAGTTCGCGCCAAAGCAGGGGCTGCAAGCCCCTGATCCGGTTTGAACTGGGGTATGCACAGGGACACCAAATGTGCCCCCAGTGCAGGACTTCAAAGCACCAGAGAGTGCTCCCGCCCAGCCCCAATACACACTATCCTGTCTGGGGAGGTGGTTACACCTCCCTGGGACAGGAAACCTATTGTCCAGGCCTCCCCTGCCGGAGTTTCGGTCAGCAGCAGGAGGCCAGACTTGTGTCTGTGGCAGCAGCATCCATTTTGTGATGCCAGGGCTTTAGAAAGAAGTTACCGGCCAAGCCAGGGTTAACATGTCTCTCCCTCTAGAAGGGTGGAATGCTACCCCCGCCGCCAGAATTGGCGGGGGGTAGTATTCCAAGATGTTTGACACCAAACACGACATGTTTCGGTGCAGCCATTCCAAAGTTAGCATTTAACGCGAGGTTATAATGCGCTTAAGAGTATATGGTCAGGCTGCCCTACAAACAGCATCAGAGAAGGGTCTCCAAACGCTGCAAAGGGGCCCTGCTCATGCAGGGGCACCCTCTCACATAGGAACCACGCACTCTGCCTTCAGGATTGATAAGGCCTGCCATATGAGTGACTTATAGGTTTATATGTGTGTATGTATATAGTGATATAGGTAGCCTATATCACAGTAAGGGGTGCATGCACCACCTTACCCAGGCTGCAGTAGCAGACCTGTGGTGTCAGTTTGGATGGCCTTCCAGGGGTGGCACAATACATGCTGCAGCCCCTGGTAGGCCTCCTGAGGTACCTATGCCCTGGGTACATAGTATACCATATACTAGGGACTTATAAGGGCACTCCAGATTCCAATCAGAGATGTGCCTAAGGCACATGGAAACCATTTTACAGAGAAAGCAGATAGACTGGGGCCCTGAATAGCAGGATCCCAGTCCAACTAAGTCATAAACCAGCAAAACACCAGAAAAAAAGTGGGGGCAACCATATAGTCAGATTCCACCTTCCTACAGTTGAAAAATCATTTGCGCGCTGGGGTACTTCTTAAGTATAACCCTTTGCGTCTTTATAATCAACAGTGGGGGTAACTATAGGCTTCAGAATTTTCTTGTCACCCGACGACCGCAAACTACGTGTTTATGCGGTAGATTCCTGTTCCTACAAACAGTTTGCTTTTTCCCTCTCCCCGCCTGTCCCTGTAGAAATAAACGAAAGGGGTTTCGCCTCTAATTTACTGGGTTCTAATTGCTCTCCCTCTACTCATTTCCCAGACACTGATAACAACTGCACACGTGAAGATTGACTAAACACAAAACTCTGAGGTTACGAAATATACCTGTGATTCATAACTTCTCAGAAATATAAGGTACATCTATCTGAAGGAAACATGAATATTTAACAATGTTCAAATGATAATGAAATGTTCTCTTTGAAACTGCCATGTTCTAGTGTAAAAATAATGATGTATGTCAATCACTGGCACTTGTTTCCGAACGTCAAATGTAATGCATGACTAGACCTCACTTCGTACTTCGTCGTGTCACTTTGCCCTTATTGCCAGCATGCACTATTGAATCTAAAACGCAATTTGAAATCAAACCTCACCTGCATCAAGCACATTGTCTCACAATAGCTATAAATGCTCTCTATGCCTATTTTCCAACATCACTATCTGTCGTAATACAAGTGCAGATACAGTCTGTTGTCGCACCTTACCTGGGCCCTTCAGTATTTTTTTCCTCTTTCTTTCTTTTCTCTTTTTTCTTCTTTTTCTCATTTTTCCAATAATTATTTCACAATTAAAGCGCACTTTCACTGCGTCGGATTTTATAATATCACTGATCTTTTTGAATTTCTCTGCACTTTTTCACTTGGGGTGCTTGGTCACACTGAGATCTTGAAACAATACTGCATAACTTTGCTTCATTAACATCTCTTTCAGCCTTGAAAAAGCCCTGGTCTACTTGAGTTGGTGGGCGAAACACGTGTCGGCTGACAGTTCTTGATCAATGTGATTTTGCAACAACTTCTCATCCAAACAAGGATGTAACCTTTGTGGTGGTTTTTCTTAAGAATATTTATTGAAAATAAACAAAACAAGTCGTTTCATAAAAGAACTCGAGTTTTCTCTTTGATTATCTCAATTCTAACAAAATGGAGGAGCACTAACTCAAGAAAACGTTCTACCATTGTCAGTAGCATTGACGTCAATGAGCCATGGAAGCTGTGACATCACCGACGTCAATACCTCTCACTGAGCCATGGAAGCAGTGACATCACCGACGTCAGTATATCTCAATGAGCCATGAAAGTTGTGACATCACTGACGTCAATATCTCTCAATGAGCCATGGAAGCTGTGACATCACCGACGTCAAAACCTCTCACTGAGCCATGGAAGCTGTGACATCACCAACTTCAATATCTCTGAATGAGCCATGGAAGCTGTGACATCACCGACGTCAATATCTCTCAATGAGCCATGGAAGCTGTGACATCACCGACGTCAATACCTCTCAATGAGCCATGGAAGCTGTGACATCAGCGATGGAAGTCGGAAAAGCACGGAGAAATGAAAACATTTCTCCTTTTGACGCATGCTTTCCAGCAGTTAATTTTTGGTGCTAAACCCTGTTTGCCACTGATAGTTGATAGGGTTTAGAATCAAAAAGCATGGGTGGTTGCATGGGAACGCCCGTGTACCACCCATGTAACGCCCCCGTGATCCAAAGTAATGCAAAGCAGCGTTTTGCACTGCTTTGCATTACTTTTCCGTGTAAACCAACGCAAATACCAATTTACGTTTGTTTGCTAATCCCAAAACATGCTCAGCGTCGGGTTTGCGATAAAAAAGTAACGCTAACCCGCTGCTAAACCTTTGAGAATCTGGGCCTAAATGTGCATCTGTGTGACCTCAACAGGGCATGCCCTCCTTTGCTTGGGGGGTGTGGTCCTATGCAAATGAGGCAAGCCTTTGCCTCTACTCTGCACAAGATTACAGACGCAGGTAAAGAGGCAAAGAGGCCATAAGCAGGCAGACAAACTGGATGCTACGAAGAGATTGCTCACAGTCCGTGTGCCCTGATGGTACTCCTTGGGAGGAGGTTGCAAGGGTCTTGAGGGCCCCCCCCAGCCATCCTTTGACCAGCAGGTGCACTCACAGCTCCCGCCTGCAGGGGTATTCTGCCACTCCAAAGAATGAAGTAGGATTGGCTGGATGAAAAAAGCAGAGCTTCAGCCTTTCAAAGCTCTGCCTTTCACTAATGCTCTCCCCTAAGGGCAGGCATTAACAGTCAGAGTTTGCATCTGCACTGATGGAAGCACAGTGGCTTCTGTGATTGGATGCACTGTCCCTGTCTGTGCTGGGCAGACATAACTGAGGGTGCATTGTGGTACAGACATAGTGTGTGCCCTACTGGCACCTGGTCTCATTTCTGGTCACTATAAACCCTGCCCTCTTTTCTGGTATTCACAATAAGTATATAAAACAGTGATGAATGGAATGCTTGAATTAATCTCAGCCACAGGTAATCACTTGGGCTGCATTCCAATCCATTGTTTAATTGGACACCATGTGATCTCAGTTTGGACCCAGATATAAGCAAATCAGTATCGACTCTGCTCCAATCAGAACAATCCATCCCAAACTGCCAAGCCAGGTCCTCCCTGAACTGGAACACAAGCAACCCAGGATTGTTTTTTCCCTAGTTATGGGCTCATCAGCTGAGTACAGCTTGGGTCCAATGATACAGTGTGCACAGGACCCACGTCTGGGCATACCCATCCTACTTAGGGCGACACAATAAGTATACAAAACAGTAGCTGATGTGGCATGGTGGGCAAACTACGATGGATTGGGTTGCGGCCCGAGCGATTGTCAGTGGCTGAGATTAATTCAAGCATTCCCTCCATCACCTTGTTTTTTTTGCTCTTTTCTGGTAGTGGCAGACCCAAATCTCTCTTATTGTCACTACAGAACAGACCTTCACGTCTGGGCACCGTAGACCTGGCCACATTTCCTGTCAAAGAAACCTAGCAATGTCTTCTTGTCATAATAGATATAACACACCTTTGTGGTGCCTACAGATCAGCCCTTCCCTTCTGCTCTCCAGAAACCACCACCTCTCTTTTGGTGTCTACAGACTATGATCGTTTAACTAGTCACTACATCCCTGGCCATCTCTTCCTGTCCGTGTAGATATCACAGTGTTTTGTGAAGCCTGTAGATCAGCCTTTCCCGTCTGGTCTCCACACACCACCTCCTCTCTCTTCGTCTTTACAGACTATGATTCTTCTCCTACTCACTAGAGACCTGGCCATCCCTTCTTGTCCATTAAACTCTCTCCTAGTGACTACAGATCAGTTCCTCTCCTCTGGTCTCTACAGACCAGGTACTCTCCTCTGGTCTCTACAGACCAGGTACTCTCCTCTGGTCTCTACATACCATGTACCCTCTTCTGGTCTCTACAAACTATGTACCCTCTCCTGGCCTCTCTAGACAATGTACTCTCTTCTGGTCTCTACAGACCATGTACTGTCTTCTGGCCTCTACAGACCGTGTACCCTCTTCTGGTCTCTACAGACCATGTACCCTCTCCTGGCCTCTTGAGACCATGTGCCCTCTAATGGTCTCCACATGTCATGAACTCTCTTCTAGCCTTTACAGGCCATGTACCCTCTTCTGGGCTTTACAGACAATGTACCCTCTCCTGGCCTCTACAGACCATGTACTCTCTTCTGGCCTCCACAGACCATGTAGTCTCTTCTGGTCTCCACAGATCATGTACTCTTTTCTGGTCTCTACATACCATGTACCCTCTCCTGGCCTCTACAGACCATGCACCCTCTTCTGGCCTCTACAAACCACGTGCCCTCCTCTGGGCTCCACAGACCATGTACCCTCTTCTGGCTTTTACAGACCATGTACCATCTTCTGGACTCTACAGACCATGTAACATCTCCTGTTCTCTACAAACCATGTAGCCTCTTCTTGTCACTATAGATATAATACTGTCTTCTACTTTCTACTGACCAGCCGTCTCTTCTGGATGCAGAAGACCTGGCCTTCTCAGCTAGTCGCTATCACTCCACCTTCTGGTCACTAGAGACAATGTCTTACTGACTTAGGTATACAAAGATTCTCTTCCTGTCAGTGCAGCCCTTGGTCACCGTCTTGCCCCTGCATTTCAGACTCATTCATGCCCCCGCCTTAGTTTCAGACCTTGCTGTCTCCACTCACCACAGACCTCACTCTCCTCTCAGCGCTATCTTGGAGGTCTTCTGTTCTGTGCACTAAAGAGTAGGTTAGCACACCAGCATGCAAAGCATGCCATGCTGTGAGTTTATGGAGCCACAAGCCCTGTAAGGTTGAGCTGTACTGATCAAGTGTTCAAGTGTACAAATCTCAGATACTATCAGTGCTTTGAAGCATGCCACTTACTTCCAACCCGGAACTCCATCTTGGCGTTTCCTGCGCCAGCGGACGTGGTCACAGTGCACTTGTAGGTCCCAGCATCTTCTAGCTTGACACCGGTCAGCTTCAGTGACGCGTTGCCTGATCCCACCTGTGTTGGGAACAGCTCAGCCCGACCCTTGAAGATGGCGTTCTGGTCCTTGAGGTTGTCGGCGCCCTTTTCATAACGGTAGACGATGCCGCTCTCTCCCTCCTTCTCCCACAGGATGATGTTATTCTGTTTTATATCAGGAGTGAAAGTGCAGAGCAGGATGCCCACGTCCCCAATACGGCTCACGGAGGTGGAGGTTTTCACAGTGTTGGAGATGCTTCCTGCAAGGCAGAGGCCAGGTTTCCATGAGAGATCAATTCAAGGCCATGTGTTACCCAGCCAACTCAAGCTGCAGATTCTATGACCCTCTACCAATGTGTATCCCATGGGCAGTGTCTGTAGTCATCCACCCAACTCACGCTGCAGAGTCTGTGACCATCTACCAATGTGTATCCCATGGGCAGTGTCTGTTGTCACCCACCCAACTCAAGCGGCAGATTCTATAACCATTTACCAATGCGTGCCCCATGGGCAGGTCCTTCTGTGATCCACCCATCTCATGCAGCAGAGCCTATAACCATTTGCCAATGCGTACCCCATGGGTAGGGCCTGCCACAGCCCACCCAACTCAAGCGGCAGAGTATATGACCATCTACCAATGTGTATCCCATGGGCAGTGTCTGTTGTCATCCACCCAACTCAAGCTGCAGAGTCTGTGACCATCTACCAATGTGTATCCCATGGGCAGTGTCTGTAGTCATCCACCCAACTCAAGCTGCAGAGTCTGTGACCATCTACCAATGTGTATCCCATGGGCAGTGTCTGTTGTCATCCACCCAACTCAAGCGGCAGATTCTATAACCATTTACCAATGCGTACCCCATGGGCAGTGTCTGTTGTCATCCACCCAACTCAAGCGGCAGATTCTATAACCATTTACCAATGCGTACCCCATGGGCAGGTCCTTCTGTGATCCACCCATCTCATGCAGCAGAGCATATAACCATTTTCCAATGCGTACCCCATGGGCAGGGCCTGCCACACCCCACCCAACTCAAGCGGCAGAGTCTATGACCATCTACCAATATATACTCCATGGGCAGGGCCTTCCTCCACCTACCCACAATGAGAAGGGAGCATGTATTACCCTGTACCCATGGTTATCTCAGTGGCAGGCCCTTCTCCCAGGTCCTTCTGCCATCCACCCAACAGGAGAGGGCAGAGTATGTGACCCACTGTCAATGTGTAGCCATGGGCATGGCTTTCTGTCCTTCACCCAACACAAGAGGAATATAACCCTTGGGCAGGGCCATGCACCAACAAAAGAGGGCAGAGTACATGACCCTTGCCAGTGTTAACCCAAAGGGTAAGGCCTGCTGTCACCCACCCAGCAAGAGAGGGCAGAGTATATGACCCCTCGCCAGTGTTAACCCAAAGGGTAAGGCCTGCTGTCACCCAACCAAGAGAGGGCAGAGTATATGACCCTTCACCAGTGTTAACCCAAGGGCAAGGCCTGCTGTCACCCACCCAGCAAGAGAGGGCAGAGTATATGACCCTTCGCCAGTGTTAACCCAAGGGCAAGGCCTGCTGTCACCCACCCAGCAAGAGAGGGCAGAGTATATGACCCTTCGCCAGTGTTAACCCAAAGTGTAAGGCCTGCTGTCATCCACCCAACAAGAGAGGGCAGAGTATATGACCCTTGCCAGTGTTAACCCAAAGGGCAAGGCCTGCTGTCATCCACCCACAAGAGAGGGCAGAGTATATGACCCTTCGCCAGTGTTAACACAAGGGCAAGGCCTGCTGTCATCCACCCAAGAGAGGGCAGAGTATATGACCCTTGCCAGTGTTCACCCAAGGGCAAGGCCTGCTGTCATCCACCCAAGAGAGGGCAGAGTTTATGACCCTTGCCAGTGTTAACCCAAAGGGCAAGGCCTGCTCTCATCCACCCACAAGAGAGGGCAGAGTATATGACCCTTGCCAGTGTTAACCCAAAGGGCAAGGCCTGCTGTCATCCACCCAAGAGAGGGCAGAGTATATGACCCTTCGCCGCTGTTAACCCAAAGGGCAAGGCCTGCTGTCATCCACCCAAGAGAGGGCAGAGTTTATGACCCTTGCCAGTGTTAACCCAAAGGGCAAGGCCTGCTCTCATCCACCCACAAGAGAGGACAGAGTATATGACCCTTGCCAGTGTTAACCCAAAGGGCAAGGCCTGCTGTCATCCACCCAAGAGAGGGCAGAGTATATGACCCTTCGCCGTTGTTAACCCAAAGGGCAAGGCCTGCTGTCATCCACCCAACAAGAGAGGGCAGAGTATATGACCCTTGCTAGTGTTAACCCAAAGGGCAAGGCCTGCTGTCATCCACCCAAGAGAGAGCAGAGTATATGACTCTTGCGAGTGTTAACCCAAAGGGCAAGGCCTGCTGTCATCCACCCAACAAGAGAGAGCAGATTATATGGCCCTTCACCAGTGTTAACCCAAAGTTCAAGGCCTGCTGTCACCCACCCAAGAGAGAGCAGAGTATATGACCCTTCACCAGTTTTAACTAAGCCTGGGCAATGAACTCTGCTCAGCTAGCAGAATTTGCAAGCAAAAACTCCCAGTAGCAGAGTCAGCTACTAAACTGCACCCACTAATGCTTTGATAAAGCAACTTTCTATGCTAAAAAAGCATATAACCAATTCACAAAAGTGAACTTATAAAATGAAAAATATCAGGCAATGAGAGAGGTGATGATTTTGGGGTCCCCCCTAACCTAGGGGGAGGACCAAGCAGATGCCTTGAACACAAAGAGCATATCATGCTGAACGATTCAGTGGTGGACCCATCCTCTTAGGACCACCCCAAGCACAGTTATGGGCAAAAATACAATCCCAATGAAAGGCCCTGCAAAGCATTATGGGACGAGATTAGCAGTGGGCAGTGAATATTATAGTATCCAATATCAAAATAATTCTACAAAGAGCTGCAGTTCAACTAGTCGTTACTAGGTGTCCCTCACGAGTCAAATGCAAAAGCATTGAAATTATTACATCAAGCTGCAGTTCAACTAGTCATTGCTAGGTGTCCCTCAAGTCAAGCTTTTGCATAGAATTGACATTTTCCTTCTTGTTGTCTAGGCTATTTTTCATTCTACATTATTCTACATTATTTCCAAAATGAGTCAACAGACAATCTCTTTGTGTCCTGCACAAGCCTTCCGGCCATCAGGATCGGGACATTCTTTACATTGGAGCAAGTGGGAAGAATATTTATGGAATTATATTGAAAGAGTAGATGTGGACGGAAAAATGTCCTCTGAGCAGAAGAAACAAATTTGAATGCATTCCTTAGGGCCCCAGGGTTTTAAAATGTTTAAGCAAATGCATGAAACTGTTCTTGAAGGTGGTGACATTATCGTTTTTAATGTTGCTTTGGAGAATCTGGATAAGTATTTTGCTCCTAAAGTTTGCAGTGGTATTACATGATATAAGTTTTTTCAGAGAAAGCAACATTAATGTGAGTCTGTTGATGAGAACGTTAATGAATTTAAGAAATTAGCAGTGGATTGCGCTTTTGGTGTGTTGCAGCAGGATTTAATTTGTGATCAAGTGGTCATGCATGCTTGTAACGCTGCCATCCAAGAAGGTTGTGGGACGCAGCGTTAAATGATGTGTTTACTATTGTCCGCAAAGCAGAAACATCTAGTAGTGTGCAAGTGCTTTGTAACCTGAAACAAAAGAATTGGATGTTGTATCTAAAGTTGGTGGTAGGACTAAGAATTGGAAGGAGGGAAGTAGTTGAAAGGGTTCGAATTCATTTAGGGAACCACCCAGGTGTTCTAGGTTTGGTAATTTGGACCGTTTGGCATTTGCTAAGTCATGTCCTGCAGGAAGGTTGAATGTAGTGGCCGTGGTGTTGTGGGCCATTATGCTAAAGTTTGTAGAAAGAAATCCAAGAAAGTCAAGTGTGCAAGTGAGCTTGATGGCTGTGGTGATGATTCTGCAGAGGGAGAGGTGGAAGATACAGAAGGTGTTTTGAAACGTCAGGAAAAACTTATTTTGAATATTAAGGATGGTTGTTAGTTGGTTGGAAACAAAGCTGAATGTTGGCTGAAGATTGGAAGTGTGAATCTTAGAATGTTTACTGATTCTGTATCCTCGTATACCATTATTGGCGATGATGTTTGGAGCAGTATTTTGTGTGGAAGGTTGGAACAAAACTATTCACCCCGGATATGCAACCTGAAGGGCACAGTGGTGAGAGGACTGATATGATTGGAATTCGTTGGTTTAAATTTGAATTTAAGGACAGACATGCATACGGTAAATTGTAAGGGGGTAAGAAAGGTCCATCTGTTTTGGGTTGGCGTGATCAGAAAAATGCGCGTCATTTTGGATCCCAACAGTCAAGAGCAGGTATTGGTGGTAGACGACGCTGTAAGAGTGGGAGACTTGGGGCCTCATTTTACAAGCCTGTTGCGCTGCCGGTGCGACACTTTTTTAGACGCACCAGCAGCGCGGTGTGCCTGGCCATATTTACAAGGCCATGTAAAGTCACCCTCCGTGACTTTACATGGCCTTGTAAATATGGGCCCCTTTCACTTATTACTCTGCGTGAAAGGGGCGGTCTATGGGTGTTGCTGTGGGTGTTCCCATACAACAACCATGGAATCTGACACATTCCCAGAGTTACAAAGTGCCGTAAACCTGGGAATGCATCAGAATACTACGCCTTTCCAGGGGAGGCGTAGAAGTGGTGCAAACGTTTTTTGCTCTTTCTATGCATGTTGCACTCTACAGCCCACATAGAAGGAGCAAACCGTCATTAATGATTGTTTTTGTGCAGGAAGTTTTCCCTTCCTACACAACAACAATCATCCCTGCACACTTGCACCATGGCATAAGGGTGTCTGCGTTGGCATACAGCTGCTGTTTGTGCGTCGGTGCAGGGAAGAAGGACAGGAATCCGCCGTATCTTCTAAATATGGCACATTCCTGTTCTTGTATTTTGACGCACTACAGCGCAGCAGGAAGACTTGCTGCAGTGCGTCAAAATATAGTAAATGAGGTCCTTGACATTAAAGAAGTTTCCTAACATTTTTAGTAAGAAATTTGGCACTATGTGAATTTCAGCATAGATTAGATTAAAAGAAGGTGCTGTGTCTAAAATACACAAAGCCAGGAACATTCCCATTTCTTTGAGGGAAGAAGTAGCGAATCAATTGGAAAAGTTAGTAGCCACAGATATAATTGAGGCTACTGAAGCTTCTGCATGGATTTCACCTTTAGTCAGGGCACACCGTTGCAATGGCAAATTAAGATTGTGTCGATTCATGGCATTTAAATAGTAATATTGTCGTGGATTAACTTCCATTGCCCAGAATAAATGAAGTGTTGTCTATGTTGAAACATGCCAAATGGTTCTCCACAATTGATTTGTCAGCGGCGTACCACCAAATTTCTTTGTCAGATGATAGTATAGAATTAACTGCTTTTATTACACATAGAGGATGTTATCAATTTAAACGCATGCCTTTTGGTTTGGCATCTACCACAGCATTTTTTCAACGGCTGATGAATCATCTATTTGGAAGAATAAAAAGTGTGAAAGAGGTGGAGAGGTGTGGTGCAGCGGCCAGGGCAGCTGACTTCGGAGCACAGGGCTCATGGTTCGATCCCCGGCAGCTCAGCAGTAGTGAGTAGTTCGTGCTTTACAAATACGGATTTAGATTTTTTTTTATTTTTTTTTAAATCCTTCCAAGATGACTTTCTGGTTTTTGGAAGGGACAAATCTGAACATGATCAAATTTTGGAGGAGGTTTTGGGCATTTTGGAATCAAGAGGTTTGACTGCGGAGTTTTCAGAGTGTTCATTTGCTGAGGCATGTAATTGATTGGAATGGAATTAGGACCCTACCGTCCTTGGATGAAGCTATACGGAGGGCACCAGCTCCTAGTTGTAAAGATGAAGTGCGATTCTTTATTTGAGTTGCAGAGTTTTGCTCCAAATACATTACAACTTTTGCAGCTAAAACTTATAACATCAAACAATTGTTGAAGAATAGGTGTAAATTTGAATGGACAACAGAATATGTTTTGCATTTTTGCAGTATGAAGGAATGTATGACACAAGTGGTTTCTCTTAAGAATTTTGATCTGAATGCACCTTGTGTCATTACAACTGCTGCAAGTTGTAAAGGGTTAGGTTCTGTTTTGACTCAAGTGGAGAAGGATGGTCCTGAATGTGTAATTGAATATGCTTCGAGATCTCTGTCTCCCACAGAAGAGAAGGATTCCGTTACTGAAAATAAATTCTTGACTGTGCATGGGCTGCAGATGCCATTGTTTGGGGATTATTTTTTCACTCTTAGATGTGATCATAAGCCATTAGTTAAAATGTCTTACTACAGAAGGCGCTATTAATGCATTGGCTAAAATAGCTAGATTTTCTGTGCCACTGCAAGATTATAATTATAAAATTGTGCATGTGCCTGGAAATGAAAATGTTATCGCTGATTTTCTTCTTGGCTGGGCATGGATATTGAATTTGAGCGGTATGTACATGACTTTTCTGTTTGAAAAACGCATACAAGTCTTTGATAACTTTGAAGCCCCCTACGGGTATGTTTCCCATAACAAAATTGCTGTGGGAGTCTGTAGCCATAGATGTAAGGAGTCCAATTGGGTTAACACCCACATTTGTCATTGTGTTATTAGATATGCTCTCTAGATGGCCTGTTTTCAAGGTTGTAGAAAGAGTGGATGCAGATGCTTTTTTGTTTTTTTAGATCAGGTATTTTTGTTGGAAGGTATCTCTACCATTTTGATAAGCGATAACGGTGTGAAATTTATGTCAAACAGTGCAAAAGAGTACTTTGACAGATTGGGAATTAAACACAGGACCACATCATTATATAATCCGAATAATAATGGTATGGTGGAGCGCTTAAATGGGGTGATTAGCAACACCATTCAATTGGCTGTTAAGAGTAAGAGTGATTGGGAGGTACAAATGGAAAAAACTGTATGGAGTATCTAATTGTGATGCTACAGGGTATTCTCCATTTGTGCTGAAACCCGAGATCTAAATATAATCCAGGATGGTTATTCGGAGCTAGTGTTGTACACTGGTCAGAAAATGTGGTTTGAGACAAAATTGAATCTACATGTTGCAAGGGAAAAACCCTGCATGATATCCAGCATGGGATGAAAGAAGATCATATTGTTGTGGGCCAGTGGGTCCGTTTTAAGAAGCCAGGTAAAGTTCGAAAGGGAGAAAGTCAATTTTATGAGCCTATGGAAGTCATTGAAGTGTTAACAAAGGCAGTTCTTTTGGCAGATGGAAAGGGTTGGAATTAACAGAGTAGTGAAATGTTCCTCCCCTAGTGGGCCTGCATCTATGTCAGCTGACCATTGTTGTAATGATGGTTGGGGTGATGATGTAGTCAGTAGAGGAGTGTCTGAATCTGCAATGCGTCATTCAGCTGATGCAGAGACTCTACCTGCAATGTCTGATGGTGGGCTATCACCCGCAATATCTGACGGTGGGTCATCACCTACAATGTCTGATGGTGTATCGTCAGGGAGTGAAGCTGCAATATCGGATGGTGGGTCATCACCTGCAATGTCTGATAGTATATCATTGGGGAGAGAAGCTGCAATATCAGATGGTGGGTCATCACCTGCCACGTCTGATGGTGTATCATCGGGGAGTGACGATGCAATATTGGATGGTGGGCCATCACCTGCAATATCTGACCGTGGATCATCACCTGCCACGTCTGATGGTGTATCATCAGGGAGTGAAGCTGCAATGTCTGATGGTGAGTCATCACCTGCCACATCTGATGGTGTGTCATTGGGGAGCGGAGTTGCAATATCTGATGGTGGGCCATCACCTGCAATATCTGACGGTGGGTCATCACTTGCCACGTCTAATGGTGTATCATCGAGGAGTGAAGCTTCAATATCTGATGGTGGGCCATCACCTGCAATATCTGACGGTGGATCATCACCTGCCACGTCTGATGGTGTATCGTCAGGGAGTGAAGCTGCAATATCTGGCGGTGGGTCATCACCTGCAAAATCTGATGGTGTCATCGGGGAGTGGAGCTGCAATATATGACAGTGGGTCATCACCTGCCGTCTTTGATGGTGTATCATCGGGGAGTGAAGCTGCAGTATCTGATGTTGGGTTAACACCTGCCACATCTGATGGTGTGTAGTCAGGGAGTGAAGCTGCAATATCTGACGGTGGATCATCACCTGACCCGTCTAAACGTGTATCATCGGGGAGTGAAGCTGCAATATCTGATGGTGGGTCATCACCTTCCACGTCTCATGGTGTACCATCGGGGAGTGAAGCTGCAATATCTGATGGTGGGTAATCACCTGCAGTGTCTGACGGTGGGTTATCACCTGCCATGTCTGATGGTGTATCATCGGGGAATGAAGCTGTGATATCGGACAGTGGGTCATCACCTACCACGTCTGATAGTGTATCATCGGGGAGGCAAGACAGTGGATCATCACCTGTCATGTCTGACTGTGTGTCA
Organism: Calotriton arnoldi; assembly: GCA_963921515.1. Lineage (NCBI taxonomy): Eukaryota > Metazoa > Chordata > Amphibia > Caudata > Salamandridae > Calotriton > Calotriton arnoldi. The sequence goes on along the minus strand of CAWUFW010018846.1, from coordinate 63,149 downwards.
TTGTGGAGCGGAGTTGCAATATCCGACGGTGGGTCATCACCTGCCACGTCTGATGGTGTACCATCGGGGAGTGAAGCTGCAATATCTGATGGTGGGTCATCACCTGCCACATCTGATGGTGTATCATCAGGGAGTGAAGCTGCAATATCTGATGGTGGGTCATCACCTTCCACGTCTCATGGTGTACCATCTGGGAGTGAAGCTGCAATATCTGATGGTGGATAATCACCTGCAGTGTCTGACGGTGGGTTATCACCTGCCACGTCTGATGGTGTATCATCGGGGAATGAAGCTGCGATATCTGACGGTGGGTAATCACCTGCAGTGTCTGACGGTGGGTTATCACCTGCCACGTCTGATGGTGTATCATCGGGGAATGAAGCTGCGATATCTGACGGTGGGTCATCACCTGCCACGTCTGATGGTGTGCCATCGTAGAATGGAAATGCAAATTTCTAACGGTGGGTCATCACCTGACCCGTCTGATGGTGTATCATCGGGGAGTGAAGCTGGAATATCTGATGGTGGGTCATCACCCGCAATGTCTGACGGTGTCTCATCGGGGAGTGAAGCTGCAATGTCTGACGGTGTGTCTTCACCTGCTACGTCTGATGGTGTATCATCGGTGAGTGAAACTGTAATATCTGACGGTGGGTCATCACCTGCAATTTCTGATGGTTAGTCATCACCTGCCACGTCTGGTGGTGTATCATTCGGGAGTGAAGACGGTGGGTCATCACCTGTCACGTCTGACAATGGGTCATCAGGGAGTGGAGCTGCAATATCTGATGGTGGGCCATCACCTGCTATATCTGATGGTGGGTCATCGCCTGCCACGTCTGACCGTGGGTCATCACCTGCCACGTCTGACCGTGGGTCATCGCCTGCCACGTCTGACCGTGGGTCATCGCCTGCCACGTCTGACCGTGGGTCATCACCTGCCATGTCTGACGGTGGGTCATCGGGAGTGGAGCTGCAATGTCTGATGGTGGAGATATTTTTACAAGATCTGAAACTGATATTAAAGTCTGAGCTTTCCAAGATGCTGGTAATAGTCCGGCTCATTGTACAGAATCTGTTCAATATAAATTTGATTCTTTTTAATCCAAATGTAGTAAGAAGCCACCTGTATGGTTAAACGATTGTGTTTGTGAAGATGATGTCCTGGATTCAAGTGTAATGGGAAATTAATAAGGGTCAAAGGCTAAACCCAGTGAAGTTTTTTCCCAACTTTTTTAAAAAAACAAAAAGTCTTTCTTTCCATTTTTTTATTTAAAGAGTGTTGTTGAGTATTGGGTATTGTTTTTTTTAATTGTTGAGAAGGGGGGCTCTGTTATATGTTTGCCTACTACTGGAATAAATATATTATCATTTCTACATGGAGTGGTGGATTATTCGACACAACAGATCACGCGATAGTCTGAAAATATGTCACCGGCGTCCTACAATTGGGCATCTGGGGGTTGGGCACTGTTACAGTGCTCCTAGTAACATGCTGCTAGCACCTCTGCTAGCTAAATGTATTACATTACAGTCTCCAGGCATTGAGGGGCACTACTACAGGTAACTAAGGAGTGAAAAGAGACCTAGATATAAATGAGATAGTAGACAGCCTCTCTGCCTTACTCCAAGGTATAAATGAGACAGTAAATAGTCGCTCCGCCTTACTCCTGGGTATAAATGAGATGGTAAACGGTCTCTGCGCCTTACTCCTGGGTGTAAATGAAATGGTAAATAGTCTCCGCGCCTTACTCCAGGGTATAAATGAGGGAGTAAACAGTCGCTCCACCATACTCCTTAGTATAAATGAGGGAGTAAACAGTCTCTTCGCCTTACTCCTGGGTAGAAATGCGATAGTAAACAGCCTCTTTGCCTTACTCCTGTGCATAAACGAGATAATAAACACTCTCTACACCTTACTCCTGGGTATAGATGAGATCGTGAACAGTCTCTGAGCCTAACTCTGGGGTATAAATGAGATATTAAAGATTCTCAGTGACTTAGTCCAGGCTATAAATGAGATATTAATCATTCTCAGTGCCTTACTCCAGGGTATAAATTAGATAGTAAACAGTGTCTGTGCCTTACTACTAGGTATAAATTCGATAGTAAACAACTGCTCCACCTAACTCCAGGGTATATATGAGATAGTAAAGAGGCTCTCCATCTTACTCCTGGGTAGAAATGAGATAGTAAACAGTCTCTTCGCCTTACTCCAGGGTATAAATGAGATAAACACTGTCTGCGCCTTACTCTTGGGTATACATGAGATAGTAAACAGTGTCTGCCACTTACTCCTGGGTAGAAATGAGATATTAAACAGTCTCTGTGCCTTACTCCTGGGTAGAAATGACCTAGCATACAGTGTCTGCCACTTACTTCTCTCCTCAGGCCTCCATTTTGACCTGGGCCACCTTAGCTGTAAGCAGGAGAACTAGGGAAGTGTTCCTAGGAGACGTCTGTAGGGGAATGCTTGGGTTTCTCGGCCTGCCTCATTTTTGGGGCTAGTCCTGGAAGGTCATCGTCTGCTAGAAGTGGCGCGGGTTCTGCCTACAGCCCTCATTGTAGTATTTTATTTATTTATTTACTTATTTAATGCATTTTTATATAGCGCAAACTTTACCCAAAGGTGTCAGAGCGCTTTACAAAAGAACCAGGTAAGTTACAAAAGGTACACAAGATAGACTAAACATGCTAACAAGTTACATATATAAAGTTACAGGTAAACAAGATATGCTGATTACGCTAACAAGTTACATATGTACAGTTACAACACTAACATGTTGCACATTTACATTGTAAAAAGTAAAGGTGCCAGCGTTAGTTTAATACAGGTATAAAATACATATTTACAAAGTTAACGTCACGTGAGTTCCAGGTGGCCGTAAGGGTCAAGAAATTGCTTGAATTAATCCAGGAAGTGCCTTTGGAGGAGAAGACTTCTGAAAGTCTGGAAAGAGGCAGTGATTCGGTGGGATGGAGCAAGCGAGGTCCACATTCTAGCCACATTACCAGAGAAGGATTGCGCCATGAATCTTTCCCTTCTGAAAGTAGGGGGCTCGAGCAGTAAGTTTTCAGCATTGTGTTAAGGTCTGGAGCCGCTTGATATTTTGAGTTTATTAGCCAGATAGCGTGGGGTAGAGGTGTGCAGGACTTTGTGGGTGACACAGGCAGTCTTGTAAATTGACGTTGCTTCGATAGGAAGCCGCGAAGAGGCAACAGTGTGGGTGTGATGTGATCATTTCTTTTAGCCACACATATGAAGAGGGCCGCTGAATGGCGGATGAATTTTAGAGGGGAAAGGTGGGATTTGGGGAGGCCAGCAGGGAGAGAGTTACAATAGTCCAATCTGGAGAGAACCAGTGATTGGACCAAGGGTTTTAGTTCTTGCTCAGAAAGAAACGCTGGGCCCACAGAGAAGGCGCAGCCGGTACCGTGCATTCTTGGCGATGGTACTGATATGGGACTGTAGGTTGAGCCTTTTGTCTAGAATGACGCCTAGAGATTTGGCGCTGTCAACAATGGTAGGCTAGTTGTTGAGAATGTTCAGATTGTTCATCCAAGATTGGACAGGAGGAGATAGTGAGGTCGAGAGGAGAAGGAATTCTGTTTTGGAAGGATTCAGAATTAGTTGATGTGTTGACAGCCAGTTTGGGATGTAGGTGGAGGGGTAGAGGTGAGGTGGGGTGGATCTCTTGAAGTGTGTAGGGCACAAAGAGAGAGTTGTACCGTCCCCTAACTTGTAGAGGGTGTAACCCTCCGCGAGGCTGGCATCTGAGCAGACCCTCCCTCCCCCGCAAGCTTCACCCCCTCAGCAGTAAAACAAGCACAGAGATGAACCCAGACATGACAGGCGGTCGCTGTCGGTTTCACTACAGCCCCCAATGTGGCCCCAGGGCCAGGGGCTCCTCCGGACATACCTGAGACTCCTAAGCCAATGATGAGTGCGATGATGGCCACGAGGATGACGATGATGGCGATCATGCTGCAAGAGAAAGAGAGAGCGCGTTACTCCATCGTGCTGTGTGCCTAGAAGTACACCGGCACCCCTGCACCCCTGCACCTCTGCACCCCTGAACCCCTGCACCTCCGAACACTGCACCCCTGAATCGCTGCACCCACGAACATCTGCACCCCTGGACCCCTGTCCCTCCTGAACCCCTGAACTCCTGTCCCTCCTGAACACCTGAACCCCTGTCCCCCTGAACCCCTGTACCCCATAACCCCTGCACCTCCGGAACCCCTGCACCCATTAGTCCCCAGACTCATGTATCTCCTGAACCCCTGCACCTCTGAACCTCTTGAACCCCTGCACCTCTGCACCCCTTCACCCATGCACCTCCTGAAACCCTGAACCCCCTAACCTCTGCTTCTCCTGCACCCCGAACCCATGCACCTCCTGAACCCCAGCACCACCCAGACCCCTGTACCCCTCAAGCCCTGCACCTCCTGAACCCCTGCACCCCAGAAACCATGCACCTCTTGAACCCCTGTACCTCTGGAACACTTGCACCCCCGAGCCACTGCACCCCTGCACCTCCTGAGCCCCTACACCCCCGAACCCCTGCACTGCCTGAACCCCTGCATCTCCAGAACACTTGCACCCCCAAACCAATGCTCCCCTAAACCCCGGCACCTCCTGAACCCCTGCACTCCTGACCCCTGCATTGCCAAACCCCTGCACCCCAACCCTTGAACCCCTAAACTGCTAAACCACTGCACCATCAGACCCCTGCACCCGCTGAACCCCTGCACCCCCAGACCCCTGCACCCCCAGACCCCTGCACCCTCAAACACCTGCACCCCGGACACCTGCTCCAACTGAACACCTGCACCCCCAAACCCTTTCACCCCCATAACCCCTGCACTGCTGAACCTCTGCATTCGCTCCACCAGGCCCCTGAACCCCTGCACCCCCGAACCCCTCAACCCTAGCACCGTTGAACCCCTGCACTCCTGGTCCTCTGCACCACTGAACCCCTGTATCCCTATACCTCTACACCCCTGAACCCCTGGATCCCTTCAACGCTGAACCCTTGCACCCCAGAACCCCTGCCCCTCCCAAACCCTGCAACCCCAGGCCTGTGCATCCCTGAACCCCTGCACCCCCAAATACTGCACCTCCGGACCCCTGAACCTCCTGAACCCCGAACCCCTGCACCTACTGAACCTCTGCACCCCTGAACCTCTGTACCCGTGAACACCTGCACCCCCAAACCCCTGCACCTCCTGAACCCCTGCCCCCCTGTATCCCCGGACCCCTGCATCTCCTGAACCCTTGCATCTCTGAACCTCTTGAACCCCTGCACCTCTGTACCCCTTCACCTTTGAACCCCAGCACCTCCTGAACCCCCTGCACCTCTTGAACCCCCGAAACGTTTCACCTCCTCAACCCGTACACCACCCGGACCCCTGCACGCCGAAGCCCTGCACCTCCCGAACACCCGCAACCCCGACTCCCTGCACCTCCTGAACCCCAGCACCTCCTGAACACTTGCACCCCCAAGACACTGCACCCCTGGACCCCTGCACCTACCGAACCCCTGCACCTCCTGAACCCCCACACTTGCACCCCGAACCACTGCACCCTTGATCCCCTGCACCTCCTGAACCCCTGCACCTCCTGAACACTTGCACCCTCGAACGACTGCACCTCTGAACCCCTGCACCTCCTGAACCCCTGCACCCCCCGGACTCCTGAACCCCTGCACCTGAACCCCCGCACCCATGCACCCCTGAAACCCTACACTCCTGCACCCCGAACCTCTGAACCAATACACCCTCGGACCCTTGCACCCCTTGAGCACTGTACCCCTACACCCCTGGACCCCTCACTCCTGAACACCAGCAATGCAGAATCCCCTCACCCCTGCACACCTGAACCCCTGTACTCCTGAACCCTGCACCACTGCACCTCTGCACCCCTGAACCCCAACACCGCTGAACCCCCCTGCACCCCTGAACCCATGCCCCCTCGAACCCTTGAACTCCTGCACCCTCGAACCCCTGCAACCCTGAACCCCTGCATTGCCGAACCCCTGCACCTGGACCCCTGAAACCCTGCACTGCTGAACCTCTGCACCCCTAGACCCCTGCGCAAGCTGAACCCCTGCACCCCAGACCCCTGCACCTTCAAACCTGTGCTCCCTCGAACATGTGCACCCCGGACACCTGCTCCTCCTGAATACCTGCACCCACAAACTTCTTCACCCCTGTACTCCACAACCCCTGCACTGCTGAACCTTTGCACCCCTGCAACCCCGGACCCCTGCACCCCTGCACCCCGGCACTGCTGAACCCCTGCACCCCCGGACCTTTGTAGTCCGAACCCCTGCAACGTTGAACCCCTGCAACATTGAACCCCTGCGCCCCCGGGCCCCTGCTCCCCTGAACCCATGCACCCCCGAACCACTGCACCCCGAACGCCTGCATCCCGACCCCTGAACCCTAGCACTGCTGAACCCTTGCACCCCAAACCGCTGCACCTCCTAAACCCCTGCATCCCCGGGCCCCTGCACCCACGAACCCAACACCCCAACTGTCCGAAATACAAGCTTCTGTCCAGATATGACGGTGAATGAACAACAGTAGAGGAAGGAATGACCAGGTACATCAGTGCACTTTACTGCAGTGGGTTAAGTGACACCGAGAGGCGCAAAGTCCGGGCTTGCAGTGCCAGGGTAGTAGTAGGGCATGATGCTCTGGGTCTTGTGCCTACTGCCTACAGTGCCAGGTTAGTAGGGCATGATGCTGTGGGTCTAGTGCCTACTGCCTACAGTGCCAGGTTAGTAGGGCATGATGCTCTGGGTCTAGTGCCTGCCCGGCCTACAGTGCCAGGTTAGTAGGGCATGATGCTGTGGGTCTAGTGCCAGGTTAGTAGGGTATGATACTCTGGGTCTAGTGCCTACTGCCTACAGTGCCAGGTTAGCAGGGCATGGGGCTCTGGGTCTTGTGCCTGCCCGGCCTACAGTGCCAGGTTAGTAGGGGATGATTGTCTGGGTCTAGTGCCCGCCCGGCCTACAGTGCCAGGTTAGTAGGGCATGATGCTCTGGGTCTAGTGCCTACGGCCTACAGTGCCAGGTTAGTAGGGTATGATGCTCTGGGTCTAGTGCCTACTGCCTACAGTGCCAGGTTAGTAGGGCATGATGCTCTGGGTCTAGTGCCCGCCCGGCCTACAGTGCCAGGTTAGTAGGGCATGATGCTCTGTGTCTAGTGCCTACTGCCTACAGTGCCAGGTTAGTAGGGCATGATGCTCTGGGTCAACTGCCTGCACTGGCCTACAGTGCCAGGTTAGTAGGGTATGATGCTCTGGGTCTAGTGCCTGCCCTGGCCTACAGCGCCAGGTTAGTAGGGCATGATGCTCTGGGTCTAGTGCCAACTGCCTACAGTGCCAGGTTAGTAGGGCATGATGCTCTGGGTCTAGTGCCCGCCCGGCCTACAGTGCCAGGTTAGTAGGGCATGATGCTCTGGGTCTAGTGCCCGCCCAGCCTATAGTACCAGGTTAGTAGGGCATGATGCTCTGGGTCTAGTGCCTACTGCCTACAGTGCCAGGTTAGTAGGGCATGATGTTCTGGGTCTGGTGCCTACTGCCTACAGTGCCAGGTTAGTAGGGCATGATGCTCTGGGTCTACTGCCTGCGCTGGCCTACAGTGCCAGGTTAGTAAGGCATAATACTCTGGGTCTAGTGCCTACTGCCTACAGTGCCAGGTTAGTAGGGCATGATGCTCTGGGTCTAGTGCCTACTGCCTACAGTGCCAGGTTAGTAGGGTATGATGCTCTGGGTCTAGTGCCTGCGCTGGCCTACAGCACCAGGTTAGTAGGGCATGATGCTCTGGGTCTAGTGCCTACTGCCTACAGTGCCAGGTTAGTAGGGCATGATGCTCTGGGACTACTGCCTGCGCTGGCCTACAGTGCCAGGTTAGTAGGGTATGATGCTCTGGGTCTAGTGCCTGCGCTGGCCTACAGCACCAGGTTAGTAGGGCATGATGCTCTGGGTCTAGTGCCTACTGCCTACAGTGCCAGGTTAGTAGGGCATGATGCTCTGGGTCTAGTGCCCGGCCTACAGTGCCAGGTTAGTAGGGCATGATGCTCTGGGTCTAGTGCCTACTGCCTACAGTGCCAGGTTAGTAGGGCATGATGCTCTGGGTCTGGTGCCTACTGCCTACAGTGCCAGGTTAGTAGGGCATGATGCTCTGGGTCTACTGCCTGCGCTGGCCTACAGTGCCAGGTTAGTAGGGCATAATACTCTGGGTCTAGTGCCTACTGCCTACAGTGCCAGGTTAGTAGGGTATGATGCTCTGGGTCTAGTGCCTACTGCCTACAGTGCCAGGTTAGTAGGGCATGATGCTCTGGGTCTAGTGCCCGCCTGGCCTACAGTGCCAGGTTAGTAGGGCATGATGCTCTGGGTCTAATGCCTACTGCCTACAGCGCCAGGTTAGTAGGGCCTCATGCTCTGGGTCTAGTGTCTGCGCTGGCCTACACTGCCAGGTAAATAGGGCATGATGGTCTGGGTCTAGTGCCTAGTGCCTACGGACTGCAGTGCCAGGTCAGTAGGACATTGTGCCGAGAGTCTACTGCCTGCCCGGCCTACAGTGCAAGGCTCACAGGGCACAGAGCCATGGGTGTGCCCAGCCCCGGCCCACGGAGCCAGGCTGGGGCCATGCTGCCATGGCTCTGCTGGTGCATGCCCCCTGGAGTGGGCTGTGGCAGGCCCATCAGCTGGTCATTCATTCCTGGAAAGAGTGAAAGTGGGTGCAGCTGTGCGTACTGGACCCCAGGCTATGTGTTAGTGGGGGAAGGGGGGAGAACCCAGGCATCAGTCTAGTGCCATCAAGAGTAAACCACAGCTTCAAGCAGCTACAGCCAGCTCAGACTCTGACCTTCGGCCTCATTTACAAGCCTATCATAGTTATCACTGGTGTGAACCAAAGGAGAAAGGAAAAGACACAGGAAAGACAGAACACAAGAACAGCCACAGACCACGCGCTTCATGTATGTCCATCCGGCCGATAATTCCACCTGTAGGTCTACACATCTGTATGTATATCTGTGTGTATGAATGTATGTGTGTATGTATCTGCTTATGCATGTATGTGTGTATGTATAAGCATATGCATGTGTATGTCTGTACGTGTGTATGGTAGTATGTGCATATAAGTAATATAAGTGTGTATGTATATAGAATGTACGAATGTTTGTATTAGTGTATAAGTATGTATGTATGAGTATGTATTGGTGTATGTATGTGTGTGTAGGTATGTAATGTATGTGCAGGTAAGTAATGTATGTGCACATGTATATGTTTGCATATGTATGTATGTCTGTGTCATGTATGCATGTGTGTATGTGTAAGTGTGCATGTATGTTTGCATGTGTGTGTATGTATGTATGTGTGAGTGTATGTATGTATATGAGTATGCATGTATGCATGTGTAAATGTATGTATGTATGTATATATGAATGTCGCCATGTATGTATGTACTGGTATTTATAGCTGGTGAGCAATGGATCCCAACACATTGGGCTGAGCCCTTAGCAGTCGCCTATCAGGGGATAGACAGCCTGATTCCAGTGTTTATCAAAAGTACCTAATATAGCACTATCTCACGTGAAAATAATGTTGTTTCTATCAACGGTTTTATACTGTCAGAATTCAAGCCATCTCAAAAACACCTCGTAAGTACTTTAAAGTGGGCACCAGGTATTAATATTGGACCCTTAGACCGAACTCTTCTGTACACATCTGGACCTGTGGAAGACTCAGAAGGACTGCTGTGCTGCTTTGCAGCACGAAGGACTGTCACTCTGCTGCCTGAGTGAAGGACTGGACCTCTCTCTTGAAGCCAGGACCCCACAGAGACTTCAAGGGCCAGTTGGCTGGCCTTTTGATCAGAAGCCTCAGGGAGAGAACAGACTCCAACCATCTTGAACCCAGCACCTGGACTCAGTCTGCTGTGAGTCTTGTCCCACTATCATGTGCAATGCGAAAATCATCCATCTTTATATTACTGTTTTGCACCAATCACCAATGCACCAATCATAAATAGTGTATGACTGGCTCAACACTGGAATCATCTCTTAGGCCCTTCAGCATCCTTTTATCGATCCGATCCTAAAGTGCCCCTCTGTGTCTCCCAATAATCTTCTCAGATATATACATATCTCTGGCACACATTGAGGGCTTGATTCACAAAGGTAAATGTACACTTTTGTGTAAGTTTACGATTGTTTGCTATTCACAAAGGGATTTCTGAGTAGTAGCTTTACGCGTGCTGACTCTCCGCTCCGTCTTTTTATGTGTGGAGAGTCAGCACTCGTAAAGATACTACTCGTAAATCCCTTTGTGAATTGCAAACAATCGTAAACTTCCACAGAATTGTAAGTCTATTCGCAATGGGATTTCCGAGTAGTATCTTTACAAGTGCGGAGTCTCCGGACATAAAAAGATAAGTCTTTTCATATGTAGAGACTCCGCACTCGTAAAGATACTACCCGTAAAACCCTTTGTAAATAGCAAACAATCGCAAACTTACACAAAATTGTAAGTCTATTCACACAGGGATTTCCAAGTAGCATCTTTACGAGTGCGGAGTCTCCGCACATAAAAAGATGTCTTTTCACATGCAGAGACTCCGCACTCGTAAAGATACTACTCGTAAATCCCTTTGTGAATGGCAAACAATCTTAAACTTACACAGAATTGTAAGTCTATTCACACAGGGATTTCCAAGTAGTATCTTTACAAGTGCAGAGTCTCCGCACATAAAAAGATAAGTCTTTTCACATGCAGAGACTCCGCACTCGTAAAGATACTACCCGTAAAACCCTTTGTAAATAGCAAACAATCGCAAACTTACACAAAATTGTAAGTCTATTCACACAGGGATTTCCAAGTAGTATCTTTACGAGTGCGGAGTCTCTGCACATAAAAAGATGTCTTTTCACATGCAGAGACTCCGCACTCGTAAAGATGCTACTCGTAAATCCCTTTGTGAATGGCAAACAATCGTAAACTTACACAGAATTGTAAGTCTATTCACACAGGGATTTCCAAGTAGTATCTTTACAGGTGCAGAGTCTCCGCACATAAAAAGATAAGTCTTTTCACATGCAGAGACTCCGCACTCGTAAAAATACTACCCGTAAAACCCTTTGTAAATAGCAAACTTACACAAAATTGTAAGTCTATTCACACAGGGATTTCCAAGTAGTATCTTTACGAGTGCGGAGTCTCTGCACATAAAAAGATGTCTTTTCACATGCAGAGACTCCGCACTCGTAAAGATACTGCTCGTAAATCCCTTTGTAAATAGCAAACAATCGCAAACTTACACAGAATTGTAAGACTATTCACAAAGGGATTTCCAAGTAGTAGCTTTACGAGTGCGGAGTCTCCGCACATAAAAAGATAAGTCTTTTCCTATGCAGAGACTCCGCACTCGTAAAGATACTACTCATAAATCCCTTTGTGAATAGCAAACAATCGTAAACTTACACAGAATTGTAAGACTATTCACAAAGGGATTTCCAAGTAGTAGCTTTACGAGTGCAGAGTCTCCGCACATAAAAAGATAAGTCTTTTCATATGAAGAGACTCTGCACTCGTAAAGATACTACTCATAAATCCCTTTGTGTATAGCAAACAATCGTAAACTTACACAGAATTGTAAGTCTATTTACAAAGGGATTTCCGAGTAGTAGCTTTACGAGTGCGGAGTCTCCGCACATAAAAAGATAAGTCTTTTCATATGCAGAGACTCCGCACTCGTAAAGATACTACTCGTAAATCCCTTTGTGAATAGCAAACAATCGTAAACTTACACAGAATTGTAAGTCTATTCACAAAGGGATTTCCGAGTCGTAGCTTTACGAGTGCGGAGTCTCCGCTCTGTCTTTTTATGTGTGGAGAGTCAGCACTCGTAAAGATACTACTCGTAAATCCCTTTGTGAATATCAAACAATCGTAAACTTACACAGAAGTGTACCTTTACATTTGTGAATCAGGCCCTAAATTTCTAATGCACTTGAAACTGTTCTCAGCTGCCAAATGTTCTCTCACCTGCAGTCTCATGGCTTACTTATAACCTCCAGTCAGGCTTCAAACCTCGAGGATGGATAGGGATAGTTATGAACACAAGGGAAGAACGCCGCAATAGTCATGAACAAGCCACCCACAAGCTCTGGTTCGAATGGACTCTTGGTTGTAGTAGATACGATTGAACATCAGGGGCTTCTCAATACATTTTCTAAATCGGCTGGTGTCGTTGAACTGCTCTGCTTTGTATCTGCTTTTCCTAACTGTACTCATCAAATCAAACTTGCTTGTTTACTCTCAGATCCTGCCAACGTCTCATATAGCTTATCCCATGCCCAAACCTTGTCTCCATCACCTTTCCTTGTGTGTATGCCACTTCTTACCAACATTCTGGACTCTCTTAAGGATGGTTTCTCCACTCCACCTTCTCCATTTTATGATAAAAGAAGATTCTGTAAATACCAACCTATACCTGGTACATTATTCAATGCAGAAAACATGGCTCTGCTTAGAGTGAAAAAACTGTAATTCTGCTAGTCGACCCTGTAGAGCCACTCTGTTGTCAATATCCTGGTCTGATACACCAAGCACCTCCTGCCCCAGTAGGTTGAAAGTCAAACATTGACCTACTTTGAAAATCGACAACCACTATTTCATTATTGTAAGTGTATCTACACATCTATGTACTTGAGCCTGATTTAGAGTTCGGCGGAACGGATACTCTGCTGCAAAGACTGCAGTATATACTTTCTACCGTAGAGACGGTCCGCCTGTTAGAGTACGGTAGAAAGGATACTCTTTCTGTAAAGACTGCAGGATATACTTTCTACCATAGAGAAGGTCCGCCCGTTAGAGTACAGTAGAAAGGATACTCTTTCTGTAAAGACTACGGGATATACTTTCCACCGGAGAGAAGGTCCGCCCGTTAGAGTATGGCAGAACGGATACTCTGCCGCAAAGACTATGGGATATTCTTTCTACCGTAGAGAAGGTCCGCCCATTAGAGTATGGCAGAACGGATACTCTGCCACAAAGACTACGGGATAAACTTTCTACCGTAGAGAAGGTCCGCCCGTTAGAGTACGGCGGACCGGATACTCTGCTGCAAAGACTACGGGGTATACTTTCCACCATAGAGAAGGTCGGCCCTTTAGAGTACGGTAGAAAGGATACTCTGCTGTAAAGACTAAGGGATATACTTTCCATCATAACGAAGGTCTGCCGCCTCATTTAGGGCCTCATTTCTGAAAAGTGTTGCATTGCTTAATGAAAACAGCGATGCAGCACTTTTCAATGAGCTCTCCTTGTGACACCATGGATGCGCTGTATTTACTGTCTGGCGTTCCATGTCAGAAGGATTTACAGATACGTCAGTATTCCTGATGTATCTGTAGGGGCAAAATTGATGCATTGCTGGAGTATGTCTGAAAACAAACGCAACTACAGCAATGTGTCCTTTCACATGGGGCAAGCCCCATGTGACAGGGCCTGGGTCAGTCTTACAGCTTCTGTGAGGCAGGCGTAAAGATTTGACACAGTGGCGTCCTAGAAGTGACATCGTGAAATCTGATAGATTTCACTGCGCCACTTCTACGACCCTTTTTTGCGGGGAAACGCCCACCCTGCATACATTATACCTGACGCAGGTATAATGTAGCGCAGGGGTTTATAAAGTGACGCATCGCTTAGATGCGTCACTTTATAAATATGTTGCACTGTGGCATATATTTTACACTGCCGGTGCGTCACAAAAAATGATGCACCGGCGGCGTTAGGGCCTCATGATAAAGGCCCTTAGGGCCTCATTTATGAGGTTTTGCCGTAGGCCTTCCTGCGGCGTTGCTCTATGGCAAAAGGAAAGGGCAGGAATGCGCTGTATTGATCAGATACAGCGCATTCCTGTCCATTACCCCTGCGCCGGTGCACAATGCGCTGCCGTTCGCCAACGCAGGCACCTTTGCACCACAGTTCCAGAGTGCCTGCGTTGCAGGGATGATTATTTTTGTGCAGGAAGGGAAGCCTTCCTGCACAAAAACAATCACAAGAGGCTTTTTCCTCTCTGTGCTGCAGAATGCAGCACACATAGAAAAAGGAAAAAGGAGGAGAAATAAAGATATTTCTCCTCGTTGTGCCTCCCTCATACCTCTCCTGGGGAGGCGTAAGTTTTTGGCGCAGCCTTAGAGTCACGATTTCTCATGAATCTGGCACAGTGTAAAAAAAACCAAAGATGTTGCTGGGAACGACCCCAGCAACACCCATTGCACGCCCCTTTGACGCAGAAAACTGCCATTGTTTCTTTTTAGTTTCAGAAAGAAAATCCAGCTTTTGGATTTTTTTTTTTTTTTAAATAAAAAGCAAGAAATTGAATGTGTGCAGTACGGCTTCGTCATGTTGATAGACCGTATGGCACACTTTCAATGCAGTGAGAGCAGGAACCGCTCCGACGATGTTTCCTGCCAATGTAAGAGATGTCTGTATTTATAAATTCACTGTAAAAACAGAAAGGTTAAAGTGGTGCTATAGTTAGGAATTGTAATAATATCTTACTTTATATTTAAAAAAGCCGGAGTAATTCACTGAAAAAAAACAAAGGTTAAAGGGTCATTAGAGTTAGTTAAAACATATCATTTGAAACAAACTAAACCACTAAAATTCACTAGTTATAGTTATCTCAAATAACTATAACTCATGCTCTCACCATGCACTGTGTTTTTATCAATGATGTCATTTAAGCTATTGCAGTGGTGCTATCCAATCCAAACAACTTTATTCGATCTAATTGATAAACCTAGCTTGGCGCCTGAGTCAAAAATTCAAACAACACAGATGAAGATTGCCTCTGCGACGGCAAGAGCTGAGCGCACGCAGAAAGCTCGTCGGGGGTCAGTCCCAATTGCCAGTCCCATCAGTTCTGAAGAGGATGTCTTGGAGCACGGTGCAGGGAGGCAAGGGGCCACTAATCAGGAGAGGGATGAAAATTCCAGCCAGAGAGGAACAAATTTAAGTCCAGGGGCTGATGAACGTTGGGAGAAAGTTTGATTAATAGCTCACTGGCGTTAAATCAAGATGCAACGGCGAACCAGGAGAGCACTTAGGAAAACCCCTCCAGTGCACCTCAGAATAAAGTTAAGGAATATTCGTTATTTTTGAAATCAAAGGTACCTACACTCCCTCCTCAGCCTCCACTCCCTCTATAACATCAAGTTGTGGAACATGATGAGCAGGCCCAACCATGTCTTGCGCCGGCTGCTCAGGAACTCCCTCTGCTTTTTAGACCTTTGGTGAGTCCTTTATCGTCATCGTTGACTGTTGTGGAGGATAGAAACTTAGCAATAAGCCAACAAACACGGTCAGGATCAGAGGATCCATTTGGTACTCAGCTCTTGGAGACCGGGACAAGCTTTCAGTGTGATATAAAAGCTATGTTGAATCTTATTCTTGACGAGATAAGGGAGATGAAAGCTACGCAAGCAACTGAGATAGCAGCACTTCATGCACGCCTTTCAAAAATTGAAGAGGTAGTCGGTTCTTATCCGGCAAGACTCCAAGAGGCGGAATCAAGGATCTCTCTCCTGGAAGACCAGATGATCTCAATGCAGCAGCAGGCCTCAATCGATAAAAAATAGAAAAACTTACTGGAAACTAAGCTTGAAGAGTTGGAGAATCATTCTCGTCGGTCAAATCTGCGGTTAGTTGGGGTCCCTGAAGGCTGTGAAGGGTCACAAACACTTCAGTGGGTCGAATCCTTCATCAAAGAAAATGTGCTTCCCAAATTTTCGGGGGACCTTACGATTACACGTGCACACAGAGTCCCAGCACAGCCATTCCCCAATTCAAAACTGCCCAGAACAATTCTAGTCAATTTTGCGGACTATCGACTGAAGGAGCAGATTTTGACCAGAGCAATTCAGAAGAAGCAATTCTCCACACGGGAAGTTCCTAGTTGCCGCATCTTCTCGGATATGAGGGCAGCAGCGGCACGTCGTCGGAAAGAGTTCGTTAAGCTTCTCTACTTGTTTAAAGCACAGGGAGCTCAAGCGGCCATTGCTCAACAATCGAAATTGCGAGTTCTGGTTCAAGGCAAGTTTCATATGTTTACAAGTCTTGATGAAGCCCAGGAACTATTGTAGAAAATCACTACGGAAAAGTAAAGAACTTGAACTGTGCGGCACAAAGGAAATTGGTTTTTTGCTGTATTTGTCTTTTATTCATGGGGCGGGGTAGGGTAGTGGGTCACACTAGGGTGCAACAACATGGCACCTGACTTGGGGGTTTCCCAAAGAGGGGAGGCAGGGGGTAAGGTGGGCTATTCCCCGTCTGCCAGGGGTAGGAAGGCTCACAGGAAGGTGGTGAGGGTTGGGGGGGAGGTAGGGCACAGGGCAGGGGGTGTAGGGAGAAAATTGAAAAAAGAAAAGTGTGCAGACTTAGAGAAGAAAGCTTAGTTATTAGCGTAACTACGGGAGTAGAGCAATGTGTAGGGGAGAAACAAAGGGCTACAAATGGTATGGCTTTAGTTTTTCCGATGCAATATGGATTCTAATTTAAGGGTGATATCGATAAATGTTAATGGAATATCTAATAAGAAAAAATATGGAGGGCTGATTAGATGGCTTACTTCTTTTTGTCCTCAGATTTTTATCTTCAGGAGACCCATCTGAAAACAAATACACCCAAACTCTTTATACCCAAATATTATTCTAAAGCCTTCTTTGCCTCGGCAGGGTTAGCAGTCAGGGGGGTAGCTATTTCTTTTGCTCAAGGAACTAAGGGCCATATGTATCAAACAAAATTGCGATCGCAAACGCTGAAATTCGCAGAATTTCAGCATTTGCGATCGCAATTTGGCTTAGTGGAATGTATGAAGGAAAAACTGCCTCGCAAAATAAGGAATCGCAAAATTTGCGATTCTCTATTTTGCGAATGCATTTAAGGAATCGCAAATTGCGATTCCTTAAATGCACTGTAAGAAACACAAAAAAAGTGCAATTTGGCCTTAAGGAATCGCAAATTACCACCAACTTCAAGTTGATGGTAATTTGAGATTTCTTTGAAAAATGCACTTTTTTGCATTTTTCAAAGTGCAATGTGGCGCACATACATGCCTTTAGGGCATGTATGTGCGCCACATGTGCACCCATGCTTATTTCTGGGGTGCAACAGGGTGTCCTTTTGACACCCTTGCAACTTTGAAATTGCATTCTCAATTTGCGATTCTCTAATTGCTAATCGCAAATTGAGAATGTCTTCCCATTCATTCCTATGGGCCTCTAGGCCCATAGGAATGAATAGGTAGGGTTTCCTTAATTGCGAATCGCAATTTGCGATTCGCAATTAAGGAATATGTAGGATTCGCAAATTTGTTTGCAAATCCTACATACATCTCGTTTTGCGATTCTCAAATACCAAACTTTCATACATATGGCCCTAACTCCGTGATACATCAAGTAACGAGAGACCCTCAAGGGAGGTGGATCTGGGTCACTGCTAGGGTAAATGGGACACTGTTTAATTTTGTAAATTATTATGCACCAATTAACGATGATTCAACAGCCCTTATAAAGATCAATGAGCTGGTTAGAGGTAAGGAGGGCCCGTTAGTGTTAGGAGGAGATTTTAATTTTATTCAAGATTTGAAAAAGGACACCTCCAATAAAGGAAAAAACCAGTTGAAACCGAGGACAAAAGGGATAATATGCTCCATGAAACAGGATTATCTTTTTGTAGATCCCTGGCGGGTGCTGCATTCAGGTGATATACAGTTCACTTGTTACTCCCAGCGGTTTAAGACAGCTTCTCGTATTGATTTTTTTTAATCCCTCGTTATATTAATTGTGTTAAAGCTGAAATTAGAGTCAACTCCTTTTCAGATCACTCTTTGGTTATTATTGAAATGAGAATCGAGGCGGGAGAGACCCAGGTGGCAGATGGATCGGCTCCTCCTTTCGAACCCTAAATGGCTAGAAGATATGAAAGAATGGATTAAGACATTCTTTCAGGAAAATAAGGGTACGGCGACTCTTTTTTGATATGGGGGGCCTTCAAGGATACAGTAAGGGGCCAGATGATGGCCTTCTCGGCATTTCAATCTAAGATACGAAGACAGCAAATAACGAAATTACAACAAGCTGTGGATCTAGCTTTACAGCCGAGGGATAGTAGCAGGGGGGAGCATTCTGAATTGGAGCAACAACTATTCAGAACTAAACAGGAGTTAAGGGAATTTTTTACTCTCGAAGAAATAACCAGCTCCCGGACGTACCAGCAACGTGTGTACAAGGAGAGTCAGTTAGTGGGAAAACTCCTGGCCTGGTCAAGCAAAGCCAAGCAGGAGTCCATGATAGTTTCAGAACTGATAGAACCTGAGTCAGGGGTACTGATTTTGGATAAGGAAAATTGCACAAATATTTTTGAACCATTATCGCAAGCTTCATGCAACTAAGCTTATGGTATAAAACGAGGTGATAACCCAATATTTGGGAGACATTAATCTTTCGGTTATGACAGATGATCAGGGGGATGAAATATGTGCAGAAATCACCACAAGTGAAATCAAGGGGGCCCTTGCTTCAATGCCGGGTGGTAAGGAAATGATGGCCTACCCACAGAGTTTTATAAGGCATTTTCAGAAGAATTAACACCTTTTTTGTTGGAGCTTTTCAATTTCGTAAGAGTGAGAGGGGAAGTTCCCTCTATTTTTAAGGAGTCAACGATAGTAAGTTTAGTTAAAAAAGATAAGTGCCCTAAAAACGTCAACTCGTACAGACCAATCAGTCTGTTGAATGTTGATTATAAAATGTTAATGAAAATCTGGGCAAATCGTTTCTCCCCAATAGCTCAGAAGGTTATCCATAAAGATCAGACCGGGTTTGTCTCAGGCAGATAAATGCCATCAAATACTGGGTTCCTTGTCCAAGCGCTTGATATTTTTAACTCAAACAAACTACCTGTCCTTATAATGACGGTCGATGCCGAAAAAGCATTTGATCTAGTTAATTGGGAAGCTCTTTTTGCAGTCGTTACAAAGGTTGGATTCCCAAAGCAAATAACAAAAATGTTGGCAAATCTATATCAAGGGGCTCAGACCCAAGTTATTATAAATTCGCAGTTAGCAGGAAGAGTGGATATAAGGCGAGGAACCCGTCAGGGATGCCCCCTATCCCCTGCTTTATTTGCATTTTTTATAGAACCTCTTGCTGCAAAAATTAGGGCTAATATGCAGATACAAGCACCCTTGGAAGGAATGCCCAAATTAAAACTATTCGCAGATGACATTATTCTCTACCTTAGACCAGAGGAACAGAAAATAAGGACAGCTTTGACTGAATTTATGCAGTTCGAAGCTATTGGAGGGTATAAAATCAACCATAACAAAACGGAAATCTTATTACTCAATGCAAGTAGCCAAATTCTGCCTGAGTTTCTGCAACGGCAAGCCCAATCTTCTGCTCCTATTCGTTATTTATGAGGAACTTTTTAAATTGAATTATTTAGCAATGGCTACCAAGATTAGACATTTATTAGATAGATGGACTCTTCTTCCACTTACAATAATTGGTAGGGTAGCTCTGATAAAAATGTCCATCCTACCATTATTAACATTTCTATCCTCGAATGTTCCCATTAAAATTAATATTGCATATTTTAAACAGTTGGAAGGTATGTTTCGACAATTTGTTTGGAAAAAAAAAAGCATCACGAGTGCGACTTCCAGTGCTTCAACTCGATATTAGACAAGGGGGGTTTGCACTTCCAGACATACGAACTTATTATGAAGCAACTTTTTGTGGATTTAATGGCTAGAATGTTAGATGGTAATGAATCGCTGGATAGTTTTTTTGTGGATAAGATGGTGCAGGAAGCAGAATCGCTGACGCCAGTTTTTATCAAAACGGCCAAACTTCCGAAAAAGACTCGTTACAAGACACTACAGGGGTTTGGGGAAGGAATACGCTCATTTTATCATACAAAGGCGAATGCAGGGGGATATGAGTTTTTGAAACTCACGGAGTGTAAAACACTGGGCCTTTATATTAGAAATAATCAGATAAGCTTTTGGGAAAGTAAAGGCTTCAAGGAATTAGCTCATTTTGTGGTTGGGGGGAGATGTATAAAGTGGCAAGAGATTCAGGCTAGATGTGGAGCCAGCTGCAATTCGTATTTTTTTGGCTTTCTCCAGATTATTCAATTCGTGAAGAAATTCTGTTTTCCGTTGAATATTGCTTCGGCCTCCCTATTACCAGCCCTTTTTAGAGCTAAATTAAGGGGTGTCGGAAATTGGTATAGATTATTATGAGATCAAAGAAATAATATAATAAAGAACAGGCACTCCTAATGTGTGAGCACCAAAATTAAATACATACAGTTGATATCAGACTCCTAGTATTTCTGTTTTGGCAACGCTGTGCCTCATGGACTGCCAGGGTGGAGGGGCTTGTAGTAACCTTGGCTCAGCACTCCTCCGTCAATGACACCTACTCGTACCCGGGCGGACCGCATATGCTACGAGTCTGATTTCAACCGTTATTTATTATATTATTTCTTTAGTATAGGATTGTTTTTCTCACGGAGTGGTACGCATGGGGCTGGTCCCTTTGTGGTCCTGAAGAAGAGGTTTAGGGGACACCTCGAAACATGTCGGCCAAATACCAGGGATAGTACACACATAATAGTTACACTTCCTCCCTACTATTAACCCCTTTTTATCCATACCAACTAGGAGCAGGAATAAACTAATCGCTCACTAGCTAGGTATTTTTAGCATCACCATCACCACTCCCCCAACACTGCACTACACATTTTTTCACAAAAAGTGCTCCTACGTAGTTTTGCAAGTTGCAGCACGCCCCAGACAGTAGATGTCTGGGATGGCCCCAATGATGAAGCATGTCACCTAGGGGCAACCCTTGGTGAGTGAGGGGGCTCAAAAAGAGAATTTTCTCTTCCTAGATTCGGGGCGTTGTTTCGCACATTTAGCTGAAGCCCTTCCCTTTGGTTAGGTTAGATCTGTCATTTACAGATTCGTTAAGAACTATACACAGTCTGGAGGATGAACCTAACGTCTACCTCCATCTCCCCCCATTTTTGTTTATAAGCGTTCTATTGGGGCCATTCCCCACAGTGGTGCTATAAATGATGTCATCAAACATGTTATGGGTGATGTAATATGAGAGGTAATTAGCAGTACATGGTTAGGGTGTGAGTCTAGGGGCCCTACCATGATCCAAAATAATTACTAAAAAGCTTCCCCCACGGCCGCAGAGTTAATATAAAGTGTGGGTGTCCCGGGTCAGGCCGGAACACCCTGCCAAAAAAAAGAATCATTTATTGTTCACTGCTCGGGGCACGAAGCACCCATAATGCCATGCCAGTTCCCCAGTCATGCTGGGTGCTGGAAGGAGCCAGACAATTTTCTTTTGCCTGGATGCCCTGGTGCCCGCCCAGGGTATAAACACCTGTTTTTTCAATGTCGGAAGCCGCGGGGGGATTCCCAAGGTGCTGGCGGGAGACAGCTACACTGGTTTGCTCCCGTCCGGAAGGAGCTGCTTTTTTTCTCTTCTCCCGCGGTGCAGGAGCTAAGCTGTGTTGCCTTCCCGGGAGAATGCAGGTAGGGAATTACATTTACATTTGTTGCCTGCACTCTCCCGGTCAAGGAACAAGTCGGTGTCCCTGGGAATGGGTCCCCAAGACACTGCAGTCTTCAGGGCAAGGTGGATGGGGTCCACGGGGTCCTCCTATGGCTCAATGTGGGGGCCCGAAGCACACCCATTCCACAAAATTGGTAAGTAAGACCCAGGGGATGAGGTCCCCGAGGGGCCTCCCAAAGACTCAGGGAGGAGGGCCTCATGCCCCCCTCCCCATAACACTCCCCAGGAATGGGGTCCGCGGGGCCTTCTAAAGACTTGGGGAGGGTGGCTGGACACCCCTCCCCTAAATATTAAAATGGCTCTGGCTGATGGGATTCTCAGGCTTTCTAAAAGCTTGAGGGGGTGCATGCCCCCTCCCCAAAAACAGTTGTTGCACTGACCCAGCGTGCCCTGGCCCAACCCAGGGAGCTTAAAATAAAAAAGGGCAGGAGCTTGCCATTTGTGTTAACGCTGCAGCAGATCTGTGGAACCGCTAATACCAAAATAATGTTTTTTGCCCCAGAGTGACCCCCCCACCAGGCCATGGGGGAGAGGGGCGGGGTATCAATACTGTTTTTTTTATACTTTTTGTAGGACAGGGGACCTGGTCCTCGAGTCCTAAAATGGTTGGCGCCACCTCTTTGTTGATGTGGTGGCAGCAAATTAGATCTTATTTTTAAATCTGCCAGGTCCACGGATCCTCTGTGGCCTGATTATGCTTACATTTTGAACCTTAATTTCTCAAAAAATACCAATAGGATTTACACCAAACCACAAACAGCACTCTTTCTGGACCATGATCAAGCTTTCTTCCAAATTTGGTGTAATTCCATTTAGCTATTTTTGGCATGATCACTGTTCAATCTTCCTATGGAAAATTGCATAGCAAACACAAGCTTTGGGGACCCCCTTATTGTCAGCCTCCATTTGACGAATCACCCCGAAACTTTCCAGGAAGAAAACAGAGAACAATGTTTACAAACCAAAAAAAACACTAAAATGCACCAGTTATAATTCACGAAAGCTAACTTGTGCCAGTGGCATGCACTACTTACGTCTTCCCATATTACATCACTCATCAGATGTTAAATGACATCATGATGACATCACTGATGACATCTCAAATGACATATAACTGGTGAATTTCAGTGGCATTTTGGGTTTTAAACATTCATTTTTGTGTAATTTCTACACCAAATTATAACGTCAGTTTAACCTTTGGTTTTCACAGTGAATTTCTAAGTTTTTTTTTAAATGTATGGTATGATGTATTTAGCATAGCCAACTATAACATCACTGTAACCGTTGTTTTTTCCAGTGAACTTCTGTTTTTTTCAATCATATTCAGCAACAGTCCCCTGCTGAGCACATTATTGGTCAGTGCACAGTAGGGAGTTGGAAGCAGAGCATGGCCTCTGGCCAGGCCGTGCCCTTAAATCCCCTTGGGGGCCAAACGTCTGCTGTGCACAGCCCTCAGCCATGCACAGGGGGTTGGCCACAGGGCCTGATTAGTAATCAAACTTGTAATAGCAACCTTGATTTAAAGGGTTTCAATGAAATGATTGAAGATTAGGCCCTACTTCAAGAATTGATGATTTGTTTTTAAATCCCGCCTTCTTAGATAGAAGGCTCCAGGGTTGTATATGGATGGATGGACCGCCACCATTCAACATGTCCAGTGTTGTACATGGATGGATGGACTGCCATCATTCAACATGTCCAGTGTTGTACACGGATGGATGGACCGCCACCATTCAACATGTCCAGTGTTGTACACGGATGGATGGACCGCCACCATTCAACATGTCCAGTGTTGTACATGGATGGATGGACCTCCACCATTCAAGATGTCCAGGGTTGTACATGGATGGATGAACCGCCATCATTCAACATGTCCAGTGGTGTACACTGCTGGATGGACCGCCATCATTCAACATGTCCAGTGTTGCACACGGATGGACGAACCAGCATCATTCAACATGTCCAGTGATGTACACTGATCGATGGACCGCCATCATTCAACATGTCCAGTGTTGTACCCGGATGGATGTACCGCCATCATTCAACATGTCCAGTGTTGTACCCGGATGGATGGACCGCCATCATTCAACATGTCCAGTGTTGCACACGGATGGACGAACCAGCATCATTCAACATGTCCAGTGATGTACACTGATCGATGGACCGCCATCATTCAACATGTCCAGTGTTGTACCCGGATGGATGGACCGCCATCATTCAACATGTCCAGTGTTGCACACGGATGGACGAACCAGCATCATTCAACATGTCCAGTGATCTACACTCATCGATGGACCGCCATCATTCACATGTCCAGTGTTGTACCCGGATGGATGAACTGCCATCATTCAACATGTCCGGTGATGTACACGGATGTATGAACCGCCATCGTTCAACATGTCCAGTGTTGTACACGGATAGATGAACCGGCATCATTCAACATGTCACTTGTCCCTTCACCTGTTCCCATTCTTAAGTCTCAAGCCCAGGTAGAGTCATTGTATCTTCCAACACTGCATGTTTGGGGAGAAAGGTTGATCCTGGCAGGATCTATTCTCATGTAGTTATGTTACAGGAGACATGGTGTACTCTGGTGTGATATCTGGCCACTTTTCATAGTCCAGATTTTAAAAATCTAAAGGGGCAAACCTCTGGTGACCTGGGTAGGGGAGCTGATGAAGGTTGGCAGGGCACAAGTATCAAAACAGGTATAGGAGGGAGAGAGTTTCAGCGGATTGGTGGAGGCGGATAATCCCTGAATTATCGTGAAAGTTAAGGCAAGCAGCTACAACTCTGCTCTACTGCTGGGTGAGAGGCCTGGGATGAGCACCATGAAGCTGAGAAGAAGCGGATACAGAAATAGAAGAAGGACAAAAGATGAAAATGATGCACTGCAAAGTAAAAGTGTTGGGAGCAAGAGGTCAACAGTGTCAAAGGCTTCAGGCACATCAAGGCGAATAAGTATGACTGACGTGTGGTTGTGTTTAGGTGAAGACTTTCCTTTAATGCCAGATGGCCAATGATTTCAGGAAAGAGGGCAGTTTGACAGGCAGATGAATACTTATAGAAATGATTATGGGTGTTTCAGAATTGGTAGTAGGAAGGTAGACTCGAAAGGTGGTAGATAGATGCCATTGTTAAGCCACAAGATGAGAAGTTTCGAAGAGTGGTAAAGATAACTGCATAAAGGATAGGAAATATGAGGGTTGAATAGAGAGGGAATCAGAAGGGAGTGATGAGCAGATTTCTGCCTCTTACTGCATTTGGGGATGTGCTGGTGAGGAGGTGAGTGCAGCTGGTTCAGTCACTAGAGAGGGAGAAGTGGTAGAGAAGGAGGACATAAGGTGTTAAGGGGTATATGTACAAGAATTGCCGCTAACCAGTTTTTGCGTTGGTTAGCAGCAATTTTCTTAACCCGGCCTATCCCTGAAAATGATCGCCCTGTTAGCGACGTATTTACAATACGTTGCTACTTGGTGACAGTATCAGCTAGCTGCGGCGAAAACTGTCACTAACACTAGTGTAAAGGGGATAACAAATTTGACGTTAGCAAGAGAAAAGTGACGAAAGGCCAATTAGCAGAAAAAAACTCACGTTAGTCATCCCAGAGTCACTTTTTTTCCCTCTAGAGTCAAAAATAGCCTATAAATCCACCTCCAATGAAAGAAAGAAAATAAAAACAATGGAATGCAGAATGGAGCAGCCAGGACCAAGTTCAGCACAGGTCGACAACCCTCCAAACCCCCAAACAGCCAGGATGACCAGCCAGAGTCCCAGGGGAAGAGGAAATGCAGAATCAGGGCCTCATTTTTTAAAAGAGGCGCATCGCTGGGGAGCACCAGTGATGCATCATTTTTCATAGCGCCATCCTTGCGACACCATAGCAGCCGTTTCCTGGAAGTGCGGACAGTCTCTGGGACCCGGGGGCCTCGCTGGGCCTGCGTCTGAAACCCGGAGTGGGAGGCGCCGGTGCTGTGGTGTTGCTGCGGCCTGAAGGTGGATAGGGGGCCGCTTCGGACCCAAACCTGTGGGCCGTGGTGGTAGACATTGAGGTGTCGGCGATCGGCCTTACCTGGTGGCGAAGTCTGGCAGGTCGCTTGGAGACATGTTGCTGACCTGTGTGAGAAGACCGCCTGGCACCCCTAGGAGCTGTAATCGGTAGAGGCGCTCCTGCGCACCGCGTAGGGAGGTCTGCATTGCATAACACATGCCACCATTTCACCAGGGTGCACGGAGGAGATTGCCAATGGTGGGCCGCGCCTCTCTGCATCACAGGCCGGAAGATGTGGCGCTGCCCGGATGCTGTGGAGGGTGAGGCCCCTGAGCTATGCTGAATTTGTGTCTGGGAGCGCTGCAACTTCACGCCTCGGGGGCCCTGTTGCATCACCTGCATCAGGAGGTTCCCCAGCGGACTTTGCGGTGACTTCTGTACCCAGGCTTGTGAAATCCCGCTTGGCTGAGGCTCCTGCTGGCTGAGTCACAGATTCAGAGAAAGCGCGGCAGATTGAGCCCCGGTGTTGATGTCCAAGTGAAAATTAGGTGGGACGCGGAGTGGAGGAGGCCCGGAAGTCGAGTAGGCCCAGGCCTAGTGTCTGTGGGTGGCGCACACCATGCCCTGAGCAATCCCTGCACTGCGGCTGACCTACATCACCGAGGGCACCGCACAAGACTGGTGGGGGACTCCACTAACTGGCTCTAGTCGCTGATATCGGCTGTTGGTGGCAGTGGGTGCCAGGGGCACGGGGGTTGATTCAGGCCCAGGCCCTTGGGCGTGCAGCTTGATCTGCCGGCACATGGAATCTAGTCGCAACTTTTAGATCAGAGGATGCAACCGGGTGGTGCTGCTTTTCCTCATTCCCTGGTAGTGAACTCTTGGGTGTACGGGGATTTCCATCGGCGCCGTCCGAACGAAGATTCCTGGCTAGCATACACCTGACTGGAGGAGACGGGCCGGCTGGCCACACTGCACTGCACCACATGTCATACATAGTGCCTGGGCATCTGGCGCAATGAGGGCCCGCCTGCAGACGGGGGCGTCGTCGACATTTGGCCGCACCTACGTGTCGGTGAACCGAGTGGCTGGTGATCGCTGGCCTCTGGGGCAGTGGACAGCCTGAACTCCAAACTAGACTCTGTACTCGCAGTGGGTACCTCCCTCCAACAAACGGGCACGTCCTTTGAGGGCCGCATAGACAAAATCACAGTCAACTTCATCAAGGAGTGCACAGATCATCACAAGCTGACTTACAAGGTACACGACATTGAGCAAGAACTGGCCAAAGTACCACCGAGTACCCTGAGAGCAGCGTTGGAGGTGCAGCAGCTAATGGCACATGGAAAGTCACTGGCAAGAACAGCGGAGGATGGGGGGGGGCTGCTCCCAGCGTAATAACGTGAGGGTGTTGGGTCTGCCTGGGTGAGCAGAAGGGGCTGATGCAGTGGCATATACTGAGACATGGTTGCGTGACCTACTGCCAGCAGGTGCACTCTCCCCATTCTTTGTTGCGGAGCAGGTCCATCGAGTGCCGGTGAGTCGCACGCTGCCTGGGACAGGTCCTTGACCCTTTCTCTTCCGCCTCCTACAGGGATCCTGACACCTTCCTGAAGGAGGTACTCAAGCTGGGGAGGTGAAAGTGTCTAACGCCACAATTATTTTCTTCTCTGACTTTGCCACGGGGGTGCAGAGGGGCTCATCTCTAGAGGTTAAGCGATGCCTCCAAGAGTTGGGCATCAAATACTCCCTTCTCTAACCGTAAAGGCTGCGAGTGATCTCAGATGTTGACACACAAATCATTGACGCTGCTGAACAGGTCAGGACCTGGCTGCAATCTACTGGCGCCAGGTGCTGCGGACAGGGAGTGAAGGGTCTGCGCAACAAGCTGTTATTAGTGGATCCAGTCATACTGGGAGGCGTAGGAGGAGCAGGCGTCCCCGCCACAACTACAAGCCATCCCCAATCTGAAGCAGGTTATACAAGAGAGGCGGAAGGTGCTGCATGCGGCGCGCGACAATGTGCAATCGCACTTAGAAACAGGATCCAGACACTTCCCCTGACGCTCCCCCCAGCGACGTGGGCTCCACTGCGACATGGTCATCTGGTGCGGAGTCTGTGCAGCCCCCGGATGTGACTCCTCAGACGGCTTATAACCTAATTTAATGTTGACTGGTTGTGCGTCTCTCTTTCTTCCATGGTTACAGAAGGCTCCGGAGAGTCTCTGGCTCCTGCTCTCCAGCTTCCTGTTGCTGAAGTTCCGGTGTACAGAGGTCAGCACTTAGAGGGGATCAGGTCCGGTTGTCACCCAAAGGGACTGGCGCAGTTGTTCAGGTGAGCGATTCATGTCAGGGGTGGTGGTGGCGGTCTCCTTGATGCCCCGAGCTGCAATGGCAGGAGGTCCATGGCGTTGTTGGCCTTGCCAAGGATGAATTGTGGGAGTTCTCCTATTATCCAAGGGTATTATTTTATGAGGCCCTAGCTGCACTCTTGCAACACTGTGATGTCACGTGTTTGACGTTCCGGAAGCGCAATCTGCCACAGCATGTTTACAAGGCCACGCAAAGCCACTTTACATGGCTTTTCATGGCCTTGTAAATATGTGCCCCTTTCACGCATTAAACGGTGTGAAAGGGGCGTTCAATGGGTGTTGCTATGGGCGTTCCCAAGTCAAACCAATGGAATCTGAAGCATTCCCAGGTTTACGAGAAACCGTAAACCTTCGGAATGCGTCAGAATCTAACACCCCCCCAAAGGTGGCATTTGGAAGGCGTTATGAGGATAAATGTCTTCTTTCACTTTTTCTATGTGTGCAGCATTCTGCAGCACACAGAGAAAGAGGAAATACCCTGGATTGATAGGTTTTGTGCAGGTAGGTGTCCCTTCCTGCACAACATCAATCAGCTCCGGAACACAATCATGGCGCAAGGGGGCCTGCGTGGCGCATGGCAGCCATTGTGCACCAAAGTAGGGGAAAAGGACAGAGGGGCTTATTCATGAGCCCCTTGCGGCAGTTTAACGCCGCCGGTGCATCATTTTCTTGACATACTTGCAGCATGAATTTAGCACCACGTTGCGCCGTTTTTTCAAAGTGACGCATTTAGGCATATGCGTGACCTTGTAAAGCCCTGTGCCACATTATACCTGCGTCAGGTATGCTGTATGCAGGGTGGGAGTTCCTACGCAACAAAGCCTCGCAGGAGTGGCGCAGTGCAATATATCAGTTTACACTGTGACAATTCTAGGATGCCACTGCGTTAAAGCCTTACGCCTGCCTCATGGCAGGTGTAAGGGTGACGCAGTGCCCTAGGGATAGGCCTGCCCCAAGCATTGCTGGAGTTGCGTCATGCTTGCGACACAACTGCAGGAATGCGTGACTTTAGCACTGACAGATATGTCAGGATTCCAGACATTTCTGTCATTGATTGTGACATGGAGTGCCGTACAGTAAATATGGCGCAGCCATGATGTCGCAAGGAGGGCGCAGTGAAAAGTGTCCAATTGCTGTTTTATTGCAGTGATGCGACGCTTTCAATGAATGGGGCCCAGGAATGTGACCTATCTTATTGATGGTCTTATTTCTGACCTTTTGTTTTGGCGTAGGGCAGCGCAGCAATATTCCTTGCAGCGCTGTCCAGCACCCAGACATCTTAGATGTGGGCCCAAGTGTTTGCACCAATTTTAAGACCAGCTATTTTCTGACCTTAAAAAACTGCCTCTAATTGGACCTAGCGGTAGTTTTTAGGGTTTATCGACGTACTGGGATTTCCTTGTAAATGTTGCGTTGTGTGTTTAGCAGCAGTGTTTTCACGGGAACGCTTACCTTGCATCTCATTTTCGTTAAGTCCCGCTAACAGAAGTGGGAATCTTGAAAATTCACGTTTACACTGGAAAATAACAGCGAACTGGAGTTAGCGGCAACTTGTAAATACGACAATAAAAAAAGCTGCTGTAACGTCAAAATATTAACGCCATGGCAGCGTTAAGTTCTTGTAAATATGCCCCTAGGAGTGCTCATAATTTTCCAAGTTTACAGTTGGTGATTTTGTATCTAGGGATTTGAACTAAAATGTTGTGTGACGTCTGAGTGATGTGATAAGGTCTTAGAAACTATGTGTGCAGGGGTCTGATTCACATGCCTGCAGGGCGTTAAACAGTTAAAAGCACCTAATGTAAGAAGTAAGCGTGTGATTAACAGGTCACTCAGGTGCAGGGTGTCGACCACTGAAAGGTCTACGGTTAGAGTTTCAAGTCACATTTGGGAGTGCTGCAGGCACCAGTATCTCAAGCTAAACAAAAGGTACAGATCCCAGTACAGTGAACCTGCACTTGACTTTATATACTTACCTTCTTGATATTGTGTGTTCAATATTCTGGTGGACTGCCCAGGGCAGCCGGATCGAAGTCTGGCAATAACAACAGGACCGTGTTAGAAGACACACCCCGTTCTGCTTTCCACGATGGCGCTTCACGGAATGACCTGATTGGAGGACTGGGTCGGTATGATGGACACACTGAGCCTTCATGCTCTCTCTTAGGCTCAGTACCTATTAGAATACAATAAACCTCTGGGCCTTGTCAAAATCACATATGAAATCCTCACTATGTCCCCAGCATCTGGCATTGTCCAGGTGGAGTTGACACAGGGCATAGTAAGTCCACTCCTTGAAAAGCCCAATATGGATCCTCGTGTTCTCCGTAATGACGTATTTATCACCCTCCTATCAGCTGTCACTAAGCTCCTAGAATTCCTGTTGCCACTTTTCAGAAGGCAATCATATGAATGAGGGGCCAAAACTGATTTTCAATCTCATAGCCATTATTTCAGTCATAAATGACCTGCTCATGGCAGTATAAACTGGAAGTGTGGTGCCCTGCTTTTTCTCCATCTCTCAGTGGCATTTGTCACTATGGGGCATATTTACAATAGAAGTGGCGGAGCTCAGGGTTAGCCTCCTTGGCTCCGCCACTTCTGAAATGCAGGGCTGCACCATATTTACAACAATACGGTGCATCCCTGCATTTCCCCCTGCGCTGGCGCTAAATTTAGCTGCCTAACGCTAACGCAGGCACCCATGCACCATAGTGCAAGGGTGTCTGCGTTGTTGGGGAAGTTTGTTTTTGTGCAGGGAGGTCCCCCTACCTGCACATAAACAATCTTTAAATGGCGCTTTGTAACTTCTATGAGTGCTGCTTAATGCAGCACACATAGAAGTTGCAAAACGTCATTTTTTTAATGATTGTTTATGTGCAGGAAGGGACAACTTTCTGTATTTTAACAATAAATGGTGTTTTGCTGTTTCCATGTGTGCTGCACAACACAGCACACATGGAAACAGCAAAAACGAGGAGAAATAAACATTTCTCCTCTCTTCGCCAGGGTAAGACCAGGTTTTCCCCTGGTCTTAATTTTGGCACTGCCCCATATTTACGCCTCCCTTGTAAATATGGGGCAACGTCAAAATCAATGGGTGTTGCGGTGGAACCCATTGCCCTCCCGTTTCACGCTAAGTATACCTTGAAAGGGGGCCTTATTGACAAGGCGGGGTTAAACTTTGTTAAGTGACTTAACGCTGCCTTGTAAATAAGGCAAAGCCCCTATCACTACCACAACATCGTGAAAAGTGACTTTGTGGTGGCAATAGGGGCTTGTAAATATGCCCATATGAACATAAGATCTTGATCTCCCGTTTTATCATCTGTGGGTTGTCTCGGAAAGTATTAGAATGGGTTTCCGCTTTCCTGGAAGACAGGACCCCGCGAATTGCTGTTTCCCAATATATGTCACCCCACCAACCTTAGAGCACCAGGGTCATTCAAGGTATAGGTCGGTGTATTCATTTTTACATTTATGCAGATGACACTCAAATGATCTTTTGTATAAATGAAGCTACAACAGAGTCTCTATAAGGTGAACGGATGGACAAAACGGGGCTGAAGACCACCCTGCATAAAACTAACTGCGAGAGACTCTTCCATAGGGCCGTCTAATTGTGGCCCACCTCCTGCGAGCCCTGTGCAGCTCCAAGGGACAGTGCGAAAAACCTGGAAGTCAAAGTTGATTCTAAGGTAAAGATAGATTCTCAAGTTTCCTCAGTTATCTTTTCTTGTACTTTTCATTAGTGCAAACCTTTTCTGCCCCATCTCACACCTGGAAGCAGGAGAGCAGCCATGTCTGTGCTGGTCAGATTAGATTATCGTGATGCACCGTATGTAGGAGTAAATAAAGCTTTGCTGCAGCAACGTTAATCGGTTCAAACCCACCCCCAGGTTTATCATTCCAGGCCCACATTCAATGAAGCTGATCTAATCCTGGCACATTTACATTGCCTTCATTTACATTGCCTTCATTTACATTGCCTTCATTTACATTGCCTTCATTTGCATGCCAGAGTTTGCTTCAAAGGCCAGTGGACAGTGCATAAATTCTTTTCAAAATATCTTTTTCTGTATTTCCCACCAACATTCAGATACTCTCTAACAAGCAGCCTCTGGGCATTCCAACGTCATCTCCTGAGGGTACCTTAATTTGAGAAATCTTAATACAACGGACAGGCCTTCTCCGTTCTCGCTCCCCGGCTCTGAAATGCCCTGGCACTGAGTGTAAAAACCACAACCTCCCGTACCACCTTTAGGAAAAATCTGAAGGTTATTTGCTGAATACGTTTCTCCTCAGCCTTAGTACCCAGTTTGTGTTCTTTAGAAATTAAGAATAACATAACATAACAAAACATGACATAACATAGTATATAGCACATAACACGCCACATACAAAACACATTACACACAACCCAACAGTCCTCAATTGCAGTTCCCCACACAGCAGATTTGTAAACCATTTTGGAGATTTCTAGTTGACAGGCTCTGCATTTAATGCAATGCTTCTGAAAGAACCTGGTGAATGTTTTTATCGTAATCGAGGCTCATTTGATGACATGGGGAGGCTTAAGACTGGGGTTGGAGGAGTGTATAATGCCCTCAAAGATGGTGTTCACAGGAACTTAAGAGTAGAGCTATTTCTGATCCAAGGGCACAATAACTCTTTAAAGAAAAGATGCAGGGGGATATTCCCAAGAACGTGGGATAATCATCGCCAAAATGGGTTAACGCAATGTCACATATCGCCGTCCATCGCGGGAAAATAATCCTGTGTCAATGCCCCATTCTCAACACCTCGGTAACATGCGATAGTGACCTGATAACGCCTCAAATGTCCGCGATAAAATCCCCGGGACGGCGATAAAAATCTAAAGCCGAACGTGAAAAAAGTTGCGAAGGGCCCAACTGCGTAAAAAAAAAAAACAGCAACAAGCAGCGCCAGGCCTGCAAGTCCCACAAGTCAGGCGGGAAAAACCACCACAAAAGCGCCAACAAAAAACACAAACAACTGCGAAGCACCATGGAGGTAGCCGGAGCGAGTACAGAGGACAACCAGAACCCCACAAGCCCCACAGAGGACCAGCCTGGGACCTCGGGGTCAGGGAAGGGCAAGGAGAAGAAGAAGAGGAAGACGAGGTTCAGTCCGCAGGAAAACAGGACCCTGATAACGGAGGTGACAGAACACCATCAACACCTGTTCATCACCTCCACTGTGTCATTGGCAACAAAAATTACAATATGGCAGTCCATTTTGGCCAAGGTGAATGCAGTCGGAGCGAAGAGAAGGGAAGTGGACGACTGCAATAAGCGCTGGACTGATGTGAAGCACAAAACCAAGGTGAAACCCGCAGCAAACCTGAAAGCAGCAATGCAGACTGGAGGAGGGAGTCTAGCGACACACCAGGAGCTGGATGAGATGGAGGGAATGGTGACCCGAGTCAGCATTGGGGAGACGGTGGCAGGAGTTGGGGGACCGGACAGTGCACAACATGACCTGAGCACACAGCAACAGGGTGAGTAACGACCAGGGACTGGGGGGACGGGGGAGATGGGCACAATGGCACACATGCACAAATAAGTATAGCACATTTGCGGACAAACCATGCCCAAGATTCACAACTCCGACCAAGAGCCCAAGTTACCCAAGACTGCAACATCTCAGCACTGCATAAGCACAGAAGTCAAAGGCACACCGCCTGAAAGGGATAAGGGCCAGCTAAATCAGAGCCGAAGGGGCAACACACCCACAATGCTGCACACATGCATAAGAATCACAGCACCTCAACAATGACAACAATGTGGTACAAACCGCAACACTCTCACAACAGAACAGAGGACACAACTGCCGCCGCTTGTGTGTAGGAAATGGCCATTCACATATGGCATACCAGGAAACTGTGAGATGACAATGTACAAGTACAACCTCACATCCCTGATGGTGTAGAAATGCCAACTGTCCCGCATCACATAGGCATCTCCCCACAAACAGTCACAATGTACATTGTCATGCAGACTGTAAGAAAACTTGTACAATGCGTCAACATACATGTGAACACAATGTCAATCAGCATCTCCCCTTCACATTGCAGAGGGAGAATCAACACCTCCTGCAGAGCAGACCCAACAACTCAGCACTGATGAAGAAGAGGACCACCCCAACATCGACACCGATGCCCTCCAACAGCCCATGGACAGCTTCGGCACCCAGCTGCATCGAGGAGACCCCACCCCCTGCACAGACCACACAGCTGTCAGGTACCGGGCGTTGCAGCGCCTACCGAGTACCAGAAAACTACAATTCCCATGATGCCGGTTGCGGAAATGGGATTTAGGCGAGGACGTAGCGCAGGACGTTGCGCGTGATTCTGGAGTTTTGGAGTTCTTCTCTCTCGGCTGAGAGAGAACGGAGGAAGGAAGCGCCGTCAGGGATTCCTGATACGGAGATTCCCTGTTTCTACGAGAGCCGCTGCTCAGCTCGGCAGCGGCATTGCGTGAGTACGCCAGTGAGGGAAACTCGAGAAGCCTGAGATCGGCATCCCGGGGAAAAGTTTACCCGAGTGCTCTGTTCTGTGGTCAGCGATAGCGGAATACAGCGGTGAGATTAACCGCGTATTGCCGTTTGGGGAATACCACAGTGTCCTTTTCTGCCTTAGCCCGACAGCGGAATACAGCGGTGAGATTAACCGCGTATTGCCGTGAGGGTTCTTAAGCCTGCCCTATCAGTCGTATTCATACAGCGGGGTATAGCGGTGCGGTAACTGCATATTACCGTTTGTACTTCTTTGTACATTACTTACTCTGGACAGTGGTGCGGTCTGGTGTGATATCATATATCTTACCTGGAAGACACCTCTGACTGGTATCTAGGATTCATTTTGCAGCTACTCCATGGGAAGGGGCTATGCACAATTCTGCTTACTGGCTTTGGCGTAATATTGTCAGTACAAAGGGAAAGGTTATTATGTGCACTGCAGGATTTCAAAGGTCTCATGCCTGAATACAAGACGACCGTAGGGTATGTATGAAGTCTGTGTTAGTACATATGGGTTGTGAGTTGTGGGAGTCTGCAAGCATTAATGTTTATGTCTTTATCATTACAGGTTCTGTGCTTGGTTTACGTACTACTTGAGGATGCCCTATGATTGTACCAATTACAGCCTTGATATTCAGGTATATACGTGTGATCCTCTAGCAAGATATTAATGAGAGTAGACATCATAATCTTTGCTGATACCTATGTGGTTTGTTGTTTCAGGTTCTGTTCCACTGCTGTCCCTTCCCTCTCCTTTTCCCTCACCTGATCATTCGAATACCCTGTACGTATTTGCTTTCCGGGGTGTTGGTACTATCAGGAGGTGGACCTTTTTCTGCTGCGACTGGATCCTGCGGAGCTGGGCCTGACAGAATCACGCGCCCACGTATGTAGCTCCGCCCGGTCCAGACAGGGCAGAGAATGGCTACCATGGAGGACGTCCTTCAGGCGCTAGTCCTAGTACAACAGGAATTGGCGTCCTCCAGGGCTGAAACGGCCGCTTTAAGGGATAAAGTAGAGAAGTTGTCTAGGAACACCTTCGACGTCTCTCCTGCGTCTTCTCAGATACAGGTCACGGTACCTCCTCCCATTCCATTGGCAAGTCCGGAAAGATACGGGGGATCCATTGAAAATACAAGTGTTTCTGACACAGATAATGCTGCACTTCTCCTGCAAACCTGCCTCTTTTCCCAATAACCACTCTAGAGTAGCGTTTGCGATTTCTTACTTGGTTGGGGATGCAGCCAACTGGGCTGTCCCTTTAGTTAGGAATAATGATGCAGTACTATCGGACTGGGCAGCATTCAGGGCAGAGTTTGAGAGGGTCTTTGATCGACGGGCGACCACGTTTAGTGCGGATAAAGAATTGTTGGATCTGAAACAAGGCAGAAATTATTTGGTCACGTATTTAACCACGTTCAACAGATTGGTGGCCGAAACTGCTTGGCCAGAGGAGAAGAGGATGTCTTTGTTTTATCAGGGGCTGAGAGAGGAGTTAAAGGATGTCTTGGCACAGATTGAGCCACAACCCACCACATGCACAGACATGATTAATCTAACCCTGCGTTTGGATGGGAGAATGTCCGAGAGAGGGGGCGAGAAAAAGAAGTGGGAGAGGGGTTACTATAGATTAGAGAGACCTCCACGTCGGTCTGTACCTAGCCCTGATACGCCACCCGAACCCATAGAAATAGGGGCTGTTCGTATTCCTTTGACCAGAGAAGAAAGAGAGAGTAGAAGAGTACAGGGGTTGTGCATGTACTGTGGAAAAAAGGGGCATTACGTTAGAGAATGCCCTACTAAACCCAAGTCCTCCGCAGCATGGTCCCGGAGTAAACGAGTGGCTGTGTCCACATCATGTCCTGCTACTCCTTCAGAGGTTTCTCTTGATAGTGTAGATACTACCAAAGGTTGGCAGCTCCCCTCTTTGGCTACTTCTGACCTGTTAGATACGGAAACTCACATAGTGTTCCCTATGGCTCTTGCAAGCAGTACCCAGTTCCATCAGGTGGAGGTCATGATAGACTCCGGTGCTACCGGTAATTTTATAGACAGTGGGCTGGTCACGCTCCTTGGGTTGCAGAGGGTACCTAAGAAGACGGCTGAGGAGGTATTCGCTGTAGATGGCAAA
Organism: Calotriton arnoldi; assembly: GCA_963921515.1. Classification (NCBI taxonomy): domain Eukaryota; kingdom Metazoa; phylum Chordata; class Amphibia; order Caudata; family Salamandridae; genus Calotriton; species Calotriton arnoldi. Next base: position 26,438 of record CAWUFW010018846.1, on the reverse strand, counting down.
CCGTTGAAATCCGGCTTGGTCGTTGAGCAAACAGAGTCCATCCTATTGACCTTATATATGGCGGAGGAAAAACATACTGAGAAGTTATCCCTGAATATAATCGAAGCCCCACAGTATGAGGTCATCCTGGGTATGCCTTGGTTGTGTCATCATAACCCCGCTATAGATTGGAAGACTAAGTCCATTCAATTCTACTCCGATGAATGTCGGGGACATCTGGCCCCCAAGAGCCCCTCACAGGCTGCGGCTCTACGACATCCTTATGTGGTGGCCACAGCAGCGGAAAAAGAGGTTGCATTACCTGAAGAATACTCACAGTTCAGGGATGTCTTTAGCGATCTACAGGCGGAACAGTTGCCCCCTCACAGGGAGTACGATTGTAGGATAGACTTGGTGGATGGGGCTACGGTTCCTGCCTGCAGAGTGTATGCCTTGTCTGTTCCAGAAACCAAACACTTGCATGAATACCTGGATCACTATTTGGAAATAGGGTTCATTAGACCCTCACTGTCACCGGCCGCGTCCCCACTTTTCTTCATATCAAAAGCTAATGGTGATCTGAGGGCTTGTGTGGACTATCGCGTGTTAAATAAGAATACTGTGCGAAACAGATACCCTTTGCCCCTCATTTCTGTGTTGCTTGATCAGGTGAGAGAGGCCAGCATTTACACATAGTTGGACTTGAGGGAGGCGTACCATTTGGTGCGTGTTAGGGACGGTGACGAATGGAAAACAGCGTTCAAGACTCGCTATGGTCGGTTTGAGTATACTGTTATGCCGTTCGGCCTTTGTAACGCCCCGGCGGCATTTCAGTATTTCCTCAACGATGTTCTAAAGGAATACGTGGACCTGTTTGTTGTGGTATACATAGATGACATCCTCATCTATTCTGACACGGTGGAGGGGCATGCCAACCATGTTGTCCAAGTGTTGACCAAGTTGGGTGCCCACAGATTGTTCTGTAAATTGAGCAAATGTGAGTTTGGAGTGAGACAAGTGGAATTCCTGGGTGTAATGCTTAGCCCAGAGGGTTTACAAATGGCAGAGAGAAAGGTGCTAGCAGTGCAGGAATGGCCAACCCTGAAAAATGTACGTGATGTGCAGTGTTTCCTGGGCTTCGCGAACTACTATCGTAGATTCATCATCCATTTCTCCCAGGTAGCTGTTCCAATCTCCAGGCTTCTCAGGAAGGGTAGTCCCTTCCAATGGACTAGTGAGGCGGAGGAAGCTTTTCGCTTCCTAAAGACCGCTTTACCATGGCTCCAGTACTAGCACATCCACGTCCGGAGCATCCCTTTGTGGTGGAGGCCGATGCCTCAGAGGAGGCTATCTGGCGCCATACTATCTCAAAGGAGTCAGAGCACGGGGCAGCTCCATCCGGTGGCCTATTTGTCCAAAAAACTGAACCCTGCAGAAACAAATTACACTATTGCTGAGAAGGAGTTGTTGGCAATAAAAAGGGCATTCCAAGAATGGAGGCAATATCTGTGGGGGCCAGCCACCCGATCACGGTATATACAGATCATAGGAATCTGCAGTATATGAAGTCTGCACGACATCTTTCACAAAGACAAATGAGATGGATGTTGTTTTTCATGGAATACGACTTTGTTGTTACTTTCCGACCAGGGTGGAGAACTGCAAAGCCGACTCTTTGTCTAGACAGGAAACAACTGGATTGTCTCTCCATGATGTCAAAACTGAGGCTATCATTGAACCATCTAAAGTGCTGTGTGTTGTCCGAGTGGAGAACTTCTTAGCAGAAGTGAGAAAGCATAAATCCCTCTCTGTCTGGGAGGCCTGGGCTACGGAAGAGACGGAGCGCACCGTGAAACAGGGTTTGCCTTTCTATAGAGGCAGGTTGTATCTTCGCACTACCGACCTACAAAAGAAGGCTTTCATGTGGTGTCATGTCTCTCCCTTAGCGGGCCGTCCGGGAGTGCGGAAAACCATGCACCTAATACAACGCCATTTTTGGTGGGGCTCTTTAAAGACAGACGTCGCGTCCTGGGTGGCACAGTGTGAGGAATGTGCTAGAGCCAAGAATGAAAACGTTAGGACCAAAGGAAAGCTCATCCCCCTGCCCACTCCACACCACCCGTGGCAACATATCAGTCTGGACTTCATTACTGGTTTACCCTTAGAGAAGGGTTATTCTGCTATCTTGGTGGTAGTGGATGGTCTCACCAAGATGGGACATTTCATTCCTTGTGTGAATCTCCCCACGGCAAGTCAAACAGCACAGCTCCTGTTAACCAACATTATCAGGGTACATGGATTGCCTGAAATCATTGTGTCCGATAGGGGCCCCAATTCATAGCCAGGTTTTGGAAATTGTGGTGCAAGGCCCTGCATATAGACTCGTCTCTGTCGACAAGCTTTCACCCACAGACAGAGGGGCAGACGGAACGCTTGAACCAAACTCTCAAAAAGTATCTCAGATGTTATGCGAAGGAGGCTTAGGAGTCCTGGGTGGACATGTTGTGGATGGCAGAATTGGCATACAACAATGCTTGGCATAGTTCTGTCGGCCTATCTCCCTTTCGTGCTAACTTTGGATACGATGCCAAGATACTGCCTATCAACATCCCTGAGGAGGTGGCAAACCAACCCATGGTCTTGTCTCACATTCGGAAGCTCCACTCACTACAGCGTAAGGTCAGAAGCCATCTGATCCAGGCCAAACAGACCTATAAGAAATGGGAAGACCGCCATCGGATAGAGGGGCCTCAGTATAAGGTAGGGGACAAGGTGTGGTTGTCCACCAAGAACATCCGTTTCAAGTTACGAAGCATTTTCCATCACTAGATTTATCGGTCCATACGTTATTGTTAAACAACTCAATCCTGTCACGTACAAGCTGAAACTGCCCGGAACCCTTCGGATTCACCCTGTGTTCCACTGTAACCTCCTGAAACCTGCCTTGGGGGCGCGCAGACGTGCTCCGCCACCCGTGATCTGCGATGGGGGAGCGGAGTATGAAGTGAAGTGCATTCGGGATTCCAAGATGAGGAGAGGGGTGCTCTGGTATCTGATCTCGTGGAAGGGTTATACTGCGGAGGACGACTCGTGGGAGCCTTGGCAGAATGTACATGCACCTTCGGCTGTTCGTATGTTCCACAGGCGATTCCCGTTGAAACCTGGGCCTAGGAGGCGCTAGGTGAGGGGGACCTATTATCAGGTACCGGGCATTGCAGCGCCTACCGAGTACCAGAAAACTACAAATCCCATGATGCCGGTTGCGTGAAATGGGATTTAGGTGAGGACGTAACGCAGGACGTTGCGCGTGATTCTGAAGTTTTGGAGTTCCTCTCTCTCGGCTGAGAGAGAACGGAGGAAGGAAGCGCCGTCGGGGATTCCTGATTCGGAGATTCCCTGGTTTCAAGAGAGCCGCTGCTCAGCCTCGGCAGCGGCATTGCGTGAGTACGCCGTGGGGGAAAGCTCGAGAAGCCTGGAGATCGGCTTCCTGGGGAAACGTTTACCCGAGTGCTCAGTTCTGTGGTCAGCGAGCGGAATACGGCGGTGCTACCGCGTATTGCCGTCTCTACTCATGGAAGGATTTCAGGCGTCTATTTTCTCAGCGGAATACAGCGGTGAGATTAACCGCGTATTGCCGTGTTGGGGAATTCCACAGTGTCCTTTTCAGCCTTAGCCCGACAGCGGAATACAGTGGTGAGATTAACCGCGTATTGCCGTGAGGGTACTTAAGCCTGCCCTATCAGCCGTATTCATACAGCGGAGTACAGCGGTGAGGTAACCGCATATTACCGTTTGTATTTCTCTGTACATTACTTACTCTGGACAGTGGTGCGATCTGGTATGTGTATATATATCTTTAACTGGAAGACACCTCTGACTGTTATCTAGGATTCATTTTGCAGCTACTCCATGGGAAGGGGCTATGCGCAATTCTACTTACTGGCTTTGGCGTAATATTGCCAGTACTAAGGGGAAAGGTTATTATGTGCACTGCAGGATTTCAAAGGTCTCATGCCTGAATACAAGACGACCGTTGGGTATGTGTGAAGTCTGTGTTAGCACATATGGGTTGTGAGTTGTGTGAGTCTGCAAGCATTAATGTTTATAAGTCTTTATCATTGCAGGTTCTGTGCTTGGTTTACGTACTCACTTGAGGATGCCCTATGATTGTACCAATTACAGCATTGATATTCAGGTATATACGTGTAATCCTCTAGCAAGATATTAATGAGAGTAGACATCATAATCTTTGCTGATACCTATGTGGTTTGTTGTTTCAGGTTCTGTTCCACTGCTGTCCCTTCCCTCTCCTTTTCCCTCACCTGATCATTCGAATACCCTGTACGTATTTGCTTTCCGGGGTGTTGGTACTATCAGGAGGTGGACCTTTTTCTGCTGCGACTGGATCCTGTGGAGCTGGGCCTGACAACAGCAGGTAGCACCCACCACCACTGCTGTCTCCCAGGACCCCCACGACCAACACATGGCATTCCAACGCCGTGTGTTAGGGTGCCAGGAGAAGAAGGCTGATCAGCTGCGGGTGGGGCTCGACCTCATGGCAGCCAAACTAGATACCATACGTGGGTGTCTACGTCCCATCAGGGACCACTCACAGTCCCTAATGGACACCCACTGTCCGCTCCATGCTCTCTAACAATCCATGGCTGACATCGCTGGAGTCATGACTCTGAGCCAAGAACAACTATCTAGTCAGAGTGGCTCCAGCGATGTCAGCTGGGAGTTGGGACACATGCGGAGGATCATGTTGACCATGGAGCGGATGCAGGCGGAAAGAATGTTTGCCACGGCTGCACACCAGCGAGATGTAGCTGTGATCTTCCATGCCCTGCAGATCCTCGTCATGGCATTGCCGCCACAAGGCCTGGCGCTGATGAATGCTGCTGCTACTACTCCATCCACATCTCCGCCCCCTGAAGTGTCAGTGCCACACAGTGATGCAGACTAAACACCACCACCCACATGTGAGGCACCTGACACATCAGAGGACGAAGATGATGATGAATCTGGCACTGTGGTAAGAATGAAGTGGTAGCATTCATCTCCACCATATGGCCTGTTTCAGCTTGGTTCTGCCCTCTGCATCATGCCCTGGATTAACACCTTCCACCGTCCCCCGATACACTCAGCGACACTCACCTTGGACCTCGACAGGGACTGCCATATTTGGTTTGGTCACCAATGACACAGCAATCACACTGCGGACTGACGTCTGCCTCTTCCGATGAACTTGTCAATCCCTAATGGACTCTGGCTGACCCTTCACGGGGCAACAGTGTAAAGTGGGGTTTACATGGCCCTGTACTGCTCCAGCTTCAACACTCCACTGAATGCGAAAAAAACATCCTGATTCACACAGATGTGTCGTGGCTATGACCAATCAAGTATGAAAGTATGAATGAATGTAGGGACAGTGATTCCACAAAAAAGTACTCCCTGGGTAATGTTATCAATGCGCATGTCTGGCCGTGACCCAGATAGGCAGTGAGACACACATTGTCATTCAAATCAACACTCATCACAGTTGAATACAAGTGAAGATGCGTAGACTTTATTAGCATATGCGTGTCAGTACGGGCAAGAGAAGTGCCACAACATGCAGACCAATGCAGCAGAATGTCAGAATGAGGAACGTTGCCAAGCGCCGCTGTCCACTCCGAGGGAGTGCCTCACCCTTCACAGGTGTGTGTCAACCCGCGTTGTTGTCCGCTCATGTATTCGGTGTCCAGGCGAATGCAGCCATGTCCACTGTTGTCGTGGGATATATGACCAGATCTCCAAGATGCAACAAGGTGTTGGGACATGTGCAATGGGTTCCAATCTGTCGTGGCTGCAGGTACGTAGTTACTCGTCAATGAAAGCCATTGCAGCTCCGTAGGCTATCATTTCCAACATGAGGTCATTGTCGACTTCATCAAACAGGATGGCGATGCGATCCATTAGCAGGTACGGACAGATGTGCTGCGTCCACCCCCTTTCACCAATTTGCACTACAGCCCAATAGGGGAGCGGTTCAATGTGGTCACTGCACACGAGGAGTTGTGCAATCTCCCAGGTCCAGCTGCCAGCATGCATGCCAAGTATCAAGGCATCCCATACACGGGTATCACGGTGACAATCCTGGTCGTGGGCCAACAGGGGGCGCACACACATGTCAAGATCCAGTTCAGCTACCGTCCTGTTGGATAGGCATCCATGGGCCACTCGAATGTGCACAATCGACAATCCAACACAGGCTGAACGCAGGTGACATTGACAAGGTGAAAGCTTAGCCGGTAACTGATCCGCAGCACTGCCAATGGCAGTGCCCCCCAGTAAACGCAGCATAAGTGCACGGTACAGTTCCACCTGACAGGGGTTGTGCAAGTGTCCGGAATGTTCTGCCATTGCGTCAGTGGCTCTGGTCGAAGCGGCACTGTTCTGACCTGCGCCAGTTCTGTGGATGAAATGCCACAGCTCGGATCAATGGGTTGTTTTAGAGTGCAACGGTTGTACGCCTGGGATGGTGTGGGAGTAAGTGTGAAGGCCATTCCATGCAAGATAACTTCGAGCAAGGACTTCTGTGTGTGGGGTGTGTATGCGTTGGTCTTCCCTCGGGCTGTGCGTAGTGTGGGAGTCATCATCAGCTGCTCTGGTATCTGTCAGGGGGTGCCGGGCACATGCAATTCTGAGGTCGGAGGTGCAGATGTGCTTCCGCCTGATAGTCCAGACGAGGGGGCTTTCATCCCTGATGTTAGTTTCTCATCTGCTTGCAGTCAGGAAATGTGAAGTGGCTTGTTGGGGGTGGGGTGGGATGTGTGCGACTTTGGGATTCAAGTTTGACATGTCTTGCATGTGGCAAATGAGCGGCATCACTGTGTGTTACGTTGCCTCACAGCTGCTCCTCCCTCCCTCCGAGCCAATTTACCTGTGTGCGCTGCGCGGTTGCATCACTTGCACTCCTACGGCACACCATTGTCATGCCTGTCTGCGCATGTCCACAAGCCTGACAACGACACTGTGATGTTGGCCGTTGAGGGTGGGCGGCCACGTGTGTGTAGGCCTGTGGGAAGGATAGGGCGGACACAGATGTGGAGTTCATGCCTGGCTGGACTCGCGCTGCGATTGGGGCTAGGCATTTGGCTCATGCTGCGGCGATACGGATGCACACAACACTTGGCATGTATGAGCCAAGACCCAGAGCGGTCTTGCGCTCCTTCATTTCCTCGTTCGTGCGAGCCCGCCCTCCGGGTGCATTCTACATTGCAACATTGTCGATTGCGGACTGGGTGGCGCCGACACTACAACAGTGACACACTCATTAGTTGCTTCCTTGTCCAGGCCAGGACTGAACTACGCCCAGGGCCCTGGGCAAATCCTTCACACCCCTACACTGGCTTTGCGTACGCTGGCACAGCCCACTGCGCTTACGCTTACAGGGGGGACAACACAGCTTCATGATCGGGGTCTTCCCCACTGCCTGAGGTGGCATGGTTGCGTCCACTGTCCACGACACTACACACACCATCAGTATATGTCCACATGGACATGTCTGTGCTCTGCATACTGAAGTCAGTCCAGCACATCACCGCCACACTTGGCATTGTGTACATTCTTATTGATGGGTGACTTGCCTCCTTCGCACATACTTGGTTCCACCTCTCCCCACATTCTGCAATTGTGTGGCTGAGGGGCCATGCCGTTTTCGGGAGGTCAGCTGTCTTGTTCTGCGCTGCCTCGGTGGTAGTCCGGGGGGGGCCTGGGGGTGGTGGCGGTGGGTGTTGTGGCCCTCTTGGGTCTCCGTGCTGCATGGTCAGTGGCTCCATTACATGTGTTGGTCTTCAGATGTGGCTCTGGGCTGGGCTCCCCTTCATGCTGCAGGTTGTCGTCCTGCTTTACACCAGTAAAAGGCAGGTGTTAAATCCCTGCTGCTAACGCGCCTTATCGCCTGTTTTTGGGTCGCAGCGCAGATCTGGCTGGTCGTTGAGAATATCGCGGAGTGGTGTTTTCGTGTGTTTTTGCACGGGAACGCCTACTCTGCATATCATTAGTGTTGTCGCTCTCATCCGTGGCGATGTTTTTTGCGCCAGCTATCGCTGGGTAACTGGCGATGTCGGCAGTTTGCACCAGCTTGTGAATGGGGCGATAGATCTGTCGCCACTTTTACGGTGCTAAAGTGCCGATAAATCGGCGATTAGTCCTTGAGAATATGCCCCGCAATCCTTCCATACTAAGCAAATATGAGAGCAATTGTGAGGCAGGACCAGCAAGAGGCTGGTTAGATGTTGGTGAAACAAGTAGTGTGCAGTTCCTGGGAGGAAAGGGCTGGAAGGGGTGGGGCATGTATGCTGGACCTACCAAGCCCCCGTCCCTCCTATTGTGAATGCTGGTTAGATGTTGTCCGGCCTGAGAGCCCTCCACAACAGCCATGACCTTTGACCGAGTCTGCCGCTTGGGCTCAGAGAGACAGGAGCATGCAGACTTCAGTCTCTGGACCAATAGATCAGATGACAAACCCTCATCCAGCCTACTTAATAACATGCAGGTTCTTGGGTTCGAGCAGGTGGTGCATGGCCAATTCAATCGGCAGGGCGCATGCTAGACATAATTGTAACACAAACCCTAGAAACCACTAACACAACAGTGCAACCACAATTACAGTCCACCCACTTCATCTCCATCAATCTCTCAAACCTAAAGATCAAACCACCCACTAGAAGCGGAGATGATAACTTCCCCCCAGAGGGATAGAGTGTTCCTGATTACCTTCTAAGATCCCCGTCATGATTACTATAAACTATCACAGTAAATTCCTTTCTGGTGATTTACAGATAATTTTATGTATATTTTCTTATGGATCCCTTCGCTGCTCATCTCTACCACAGTTGAGAGAATCAAAGAAAAAAGCCTTAGCCTCAGGCATTGAATCAAGGTCCAATAACAGCAAAGAACTCTTCAACATCGTTAAAGAATTCTCCAACCCCTCAGCTGCAAACAACTTCACCCCCCTCTCAGTAACTCTGTGACAACCTCGCAAACTTCTTCCACGACAAGATTGACAAAATCTACAGGAACTTCAAATCCCAGCCCAAGGCCACTGACTTCTTCAAGCAACGCAACATCCTCGCTACTACCACAGACATCCAATTATCCTTATTGAGCCAACTAGCCCCACAAGACACCGCCTCTGTCATGAACTCGGTCCACTCAGTGGCTTGACCTACCCATGCCTCCACCATGTCTTCAACCTAGGTGAAGCCAGAATCAGCCATGCACTTACCACCTTGTTCGACACATCTATCACCATGGTCACCTTCCCCGATGACTGGAAACACGCAGACATCAATGCCCCACTAAAGAAACCATCACCAGACCCCAGCGAACTCAACAACTAATGACTGATCACCCTGCTCCTGTTCCCGGCCACAGTATTAGAAACAGCCATCAATCAACAACGTTACTCACATCTGGAACGTACCCTCCTACTCGACTCCTCCCAATCCGGATTCCGCAGCAACCACAGCACTGAGACAGCCCTCATCATATCCACTGACTACATCCAATCCCTACTTGACTGAGGAGAGACCACAGCTCTGATCCTCCTAGAACTCTCGACTGCCTTTGATACGGTCTCCGAACACACACTCATCAAAAGGTTGCACAACATAGGCATCCAAGGTCTCAGATGGATCGCCTCTTTCCTCACTGGAAGAACCCAAAAATCTGCCTTCCCTCCCTTCACCTCCGAACCCAAGGAAATCATCTGTGGAGTACCCAAAGGATTCTCGCTCAGCCTCACACTCTTCAACACTTATATGACACCTTTGGCCAGCATTAAGAAAACCATGGACTGACATGATTTCCTAAGCCAATGACACACAACGCAAACTCTCCGAAGACACCACCAATACCAATACCAACTTCCACAACTGCATGACAGACGCCACCAACTGGATGGAGGACAACTGTCTGAAGGTCATCACAGACAAGACAGCGGTGATGATCTTCGGAAACAAGTTTTCCCCATGGGATGCATTCTGGAATTTCTGGTGGCCCTTAGAACTCGGAGCTACTCCCACCCCCACTGACCGTGCTAGGAACGCAGGTATCATCCTGGACAACAAGCTAACCATGATGACTCAGGTCAACTCTGTCTCAACTCTGTCTCATCCTCCTGCTTATTCATCCTCCACATGCTTCGCAAGATATTAAAATGGCTACCCCAAAGCTCAAGACACACCATCACCCAAGCCCTCATCTCCAGCTGACTAGACTACGGCAAAACTCTCTCCATAGGGATCGCAGCTCACCTCCTTCGATGACTACAGACCATACAGAACACCACAGCCAGACGCATCCTGGATCTCCATAGATGAACCCACATCACCCCCCACTTAGGGAACTCCACTGGCTCCTGGTACAGAAAAGTTGCCAGTCAAGCTCCTGACCCACGGATACAAGGACCTGCAGGACTGTGGACCTGCCTACTTGAACCGCAGCCTGAACTTCAATCAGCCCACCAGACACCTCCGATCCACTTCCCTTTCTCTAACCCTCACCCCTTGCATCCGACACAGCAGATACAGAGGTCGCTCCTTCTACATAGCAGTGAAGACATAGAACGAGCTATTCTTTCATCTACGCACCTCCTCATCTCTTCCAGAGTTCTGAAAGTCCCTGAAGACCTGGCTCTTCGGCTGATCAACTGGACCCTGCCAGGTCCTGGATACCCTCACGGGTGACAAGCTGTGCTCTACAAATCTACTGATTGATTGATTAACTTAGTGTATAAAAAGCTCCCCATCACAGAGTTCCAAGGACTGTCAAGTCCATCTGCACCACCAGTATTAGGGCCTGGAAGAGAAGAAACCCAATAATGAAGCATGCCGTCTAGGTTGGCGGGTGAGAGTCTACAACTTTTTAAAACAAATATACTTGGTTAGTTGCTCCCATTTGAGAGGACTTCCACCTACGGAACCAGGATATATGTCTGAAATGTTTTTTGATGAGGTTGATAGTAGTATATGGAAAGATGCATTTTGGAGCAGCCCGCCCCTCTCACTCCCAAACTTGAATATTGCATTACTATATTCACACATATCTTTGTGGGGACTTGAACACAAATGTCATAATACACTATCTCTGAGGGGACTTGAACATGACTATAATCACACACAATCTCTGTGGGACCTGGGTATCCCTATAATCACGCACTATCTCTGTGGGGACCCGGGCATCCTAATAATCCCACACTGGCTCTGTGGGGACCTGGCCATTAGTATAATACCACACTATCTCTGTGGAGACCTGGGCATCCTTATAATCACACACTATCTCTGTGGGGACCTGGGCATCCTTATAATCACACACTATCTCTGTGGAGACCTGGGCATCCTTATAATCACACACTATCTCTGTGGGGACCTGGGCATGTCTATAATCACACACTATCTCTGTGGGGACCTGGCATCCTTATAATCCCACACTATCTCTGTGGGGACCTGGGCATCCTTATAATCCCACACTATCTCTGTGGGGACCTGGCATCCTTATAATCCCACACTATCTCTGTGGAGACCTGGGCATCCTTATAATCCCACACTATCTCTGTGGGGACCTGGGCATCCTTATAATCACACACTATCTCTGTGGAGACCTGGGCATCCTTATAATCACACACTATCTCTGTGGGGACCTGGGCATGTCTATAATCACACACTATCTCTGTGGGGACCTGGCATCCTTATAATCACACACTGTCTCTGCAGGGACCTGGGCATCCTTATAATCACACACTATCTCTGTGGGGACCTGGGCATGTCTATAATCACACACTATCTCTGTGGAGACCTGGGCATCACTATAATCACACACTGTCTCTGCAGGGACCTGGGCATCCCTATAATCACGCACCATCTCTGTGGGGACCTGGGCATCCCTATATTCATGCACCATCTCTGTGGGGACCTGTGAATCCCTATAATAACACATTATCTCTGTGGAGACCTGGCCATCCCTATAATCACACACTATCTTATGTGGGGACCTGACTATCAGTATAATCACACACTATCTCTGTGGAGACCTGAGCATCCATATATTCACACACTATCTCTGTGGGGACCTGACTATCAGTATAATCCCACACTATCTCTGTGGAGACCTGGGAATGTCTATAATCCCACACTATCTCTGTGGAGACCTGGGAATGTCTATAATCACACACTATCTCTGTGGAGACCTGGGCATCCTTATAATCACACACTATCTCTGTGGGGACCTGGACATGTCTATAATCACACACTATCTCTGTGGGGACCTGGACATGTCTATAATCAAACACTGTCTCTATGGGGACCTGGCATCCCTATAATCCCACACTATCTCTGTGGAGACCTGGGCATCCTTATAATCACACACTATCTCTGTGGGGACCTGGGCATGTCTATAGTCACACACTATCTCTGTGGGGACCTGTGAATCCCTATAATAACACATTATCTCTGTGGAGACCTGGCCATCCCTATAATCACACACTATCTTATGTGGGGACCTGACTATCAGTATAATCACACACTATCTCTGTGGAGACCTGGGCATGTCTATAATCACACACTATCTCTGTGGAGACCTGGGCATCACTATAATCACACACTGTCTCTGCAGGGACCTGGGCATCCCTATATTCATGCACCATCTCTGTGGGGACCTGTGAATCCCTATAATAACACATTATCTCTGTGGAGACCTGACTATCAGTATAATCCCACACTATCTCTGTGGAGACCTGAGCATCCATATATTCACACACTATCTCTGTGGGGACCTGACTATCAGTATAATCCCACACTATCTCTGTGGAGACCTGGGCATCCTTATAATCACACACTATCTCTGTGGGGACCTGGACATGTCTATAATCACACACTATCTCTGTGGGGACCTAGCATCCCTATAATCAAACACTGTCTCTATGGGGACCTGGCATCCCTATAATCCCACACTGGCTCTGTGGGGACCTGGCCATTAGTATAATACCACACTATCTCTGTGGAGACCTGGGCATCCTTATAATCACACACTATCTCTGTGGAGACCTGGGCATCCTTATAATCACACACTATCTCTGTGGGGACCTGGGCATGTCTATAATCACACACTATCTCTGTGGAGACCTGGGCATCACTATAATCACACACTGTCTCTGCAGGGACCTGGGCATCCCTATAATCACGCACCATCTCTGTGGGGACCTGGGCATCCCTATATTCATGCACCATCTCTGTGGGGACCTGTGAATCCCTATAATAACACATTATCTCTGTGGAGACCTGACTATCAGTATAATCCCACACTATCTCTGTGGAGACCTGAGCATCCATATATTCACACACTATCTCTGTGGGGACCTGACTATCAGTATAATCCCACACTATCTCTGTGGAGACCTGGGCATCCTTATAATCACACACTATCTCTGTGGGGACCTGGACATGTCTATAATCACACACTATCTCTGTGGGGACCTAGCATCCCTATAATCAAACACTGTCTCTATGGGGACCTGGCATCCCTATAATCCCACACTATCTCTGTGGAGACCTGGGAATCCTTATAATCACACACTATCTCTGTGGGGACCTGGGCATGTCTATAATCACACACTGTCTCTATTAGTCCTTTAACTTTACTATAGTTACATTCCATCTCTACGGTGACTATGATTAAACAGTCATGCAAAGAAGATGACATCTTGGTGGAGGTTTATGAATATGTAACCAGATAATCTGACCCTGGCGTTCCCACCTGAGCACATTGCATGATCTTTGCTAGCCAATGAGTTTATCTAGGTATTATTTCCTTTTTTCTTATTATTTGACTCTTTGTTTATTTCGTTACATGTGGAAAATATATGTGAGTCTCATTACGTGGGCTTGCTCTGCTGCGGTTTTCTGGTGACAAATTCGTAATCATTAAAATCTGTCTTAAGTGTGCCCGACGACACAAGCAGGTATTCATATATGAATAATAAATAAACATTTAGGCATTTGAGCATGAATGTATTCTATCACAAATGACAATTTCGGAGTAAGTCCATACATGGTTAGTAACACGTATTCAAGTCCCCATAATGATGGTTCTGAGTGTGTTATTACATTAAGCTATATTTGCACATTTGAAGCAGGATCCTGTATAATGATTACTTTTCTTAAAACTTTTCTGCAATTGGTACATTTTAAAAACATTGTGAGAGGTTAGTCCCCAAAAGGCAGCTATCCACATACAGTCCCCACAAGGATGGTAACACGTGCATGTGTGTGTGTAACACTTTGCTGCTGATGGTGCACCACGCCTTGGTGTCACTGGTGAGGAGAGTGTTGCTGGTGACTGGTGTGTGCTGGTGTGTTTGTCTGTGTGTGTCAGACACCACGCTGCTGATGGTGCACCAGGTGGTGTTGGTAACTGGTGTGTGTGTGTGTCTTAGTGTGACACTATGCTGCTGATGGTGCACCACATGTCTGTGGTGAGGAGGAGGACGGTGCTGGTGACTTGCGGGTATGTGTGTTTGACACCGCGCTGCTGATGGTGCACCATGCATCTGTGGTGAGGAGGAGGACGGTGCTGGTGACTGGTGTGTATGTGTGTGTCAGACACTGTGCTGCTGATGGTGCACCACACATCTGTGGTGAGGATGAGGACGGTGCTGGTGACTTGCGGGTATGTGTGTTTGACACCGCGCTGCTGATGGTGCACCATGCGGCTGTGGTGAGGAGGAGGACGGTGCTGGTGACTGGTGTGTATGAGTGTGTCAGACACTGTGCTGCTGATGGTGCACCACACGTTTGTGGTGAGGATGAGGACGGTGCTGTTGACTGGTGTGTATATGTGTGTCAGACACTGTGCTGCTGATGGTACATCACGCGTCTGTGGTGAGGAGGAGGACGGTGCTGGTGACTGGTGTGTATGTGTGTGTCAGACACTGTGCTGCTGATGGTACACCACACGTCTGTGGTGAGGAGAAGGACGGTGCTGGTAACTGGTGTGTATGTGTGTGTCAGACACTGTGCTGCTGATGGTGCACCACAAGTCTGTGGTGAGGAGGAGGATGGTGCTGGTGACTGGTGTGTATGTGTGTGTCAGACACTGTGCTGCTGATGGTGCACCACTCATCTGTGGTGAGGAGGAGGACGGTACTGGTGTGTATGTGTGTGACACCAAGCTGCTGATGGTGCACCACACGTCTGTGGTGAGGAGGAGGACGGTGCTGGTGACTTGCGGGTATGTGTGTGTGACACCGCGCTGCTGATGGTGCACCATGCGTCTGTGGTGAGGAGGAGGACGGTGCTGGTGACTGGTGTGTATGTGTGTGTCAGACACTGTGCTGCTGATGGTGCACCACATATCTGTGGTGAGGAGGAGGACGGTGCTGGTGACTGGAGTGTATCTGTGTGTCAGACTCTGTGCTGCTGATGGTGCACCACGTGTCTGTGGTGAGGAGGAGGACAGTGCTGGTGACTGGTGTGTATGTGTGTGTCAGACACTGTGCTGCTGATGGTGCACCACGCGTCTGTGGTGAGGAGGAGGACGGTGCTGGTGACTCATGTGTATGTGTGTGTCAGACACCGCGCTGCTGATGGTGCACCACGCGTCTGTGGTGAGGAGGAGGACGGTGCTGGTGACTAGTGTGTATGTGTGTGTCAGACACCATGCTGCTGATGGTACACCACACGTCTGTGGTGAGGAGGAGGACGGTGCTGGTGACTGGAGTGTATCTGTGTGTCAGACACCGTGCTGCTGATGGTGCACCACATGTCTGTGGTGAGGAGGAGGACGGTGCTGGTGACTGGAGTGTATGTGTGTGTCAGACACCGTGCTGCTGATGGTGCACCACGCGTCTGTGGTGAGGAGGAGGACGGTGCTGGTGACTGGTGTGTATGTGTGTGTCAGACACTGTGCTGCTGATGGTGAACCACGCGTCTGTGGTGAGGAGGAGGACGGTGCTGGTGACTGGTGTGTATGTGTGTGTCAGACACTGTGCTGCTGATGGTGCACCACGCGTCTGTGGTGAGGAGGAGGACGGTGCTGGTGACTGGTGTGTATGTGTGTGTCAGACACTGTGCTGCTTATGGTGCACCACACCTCTGTGGTGAGGAGGAGGACGGTGCTGGTGACTGGTGTGTTTGTGTGTGTCAGACACTGCGCTGCTGATGGTGCACCACGCGTCTGTGGTGAGGAGGAGGACGGTACTGGTGACTGGTGTGTATGTGTGTGTCAGACACTGTGCTGCTGATGGTGCATCACGCGTCTGGTGAGGAGGAGGACGGTGCTGGTGACTGGTGTGTATGCGTGTGTCAGACACTGTGCTGCTGATGGTACACCACACGCCTGTGGTGAGGAGGAGGACGGTGCTGGTAACTAGTGTGTATGTGTGTGTCAGACACTGGGCTGCTGATGGTGCACCACGCGTCTGTGGTGAGGAGGAGGACGGTGCTGGTGACTGGTGTGTATGTGTGTGTCAGACACTGTGCTGCTGATGGTGCACCACACATCTGTGGTGAGGAGGAGGACGGTGCTGGTAACTGGTGTGTATGTGTGTGTCAGACACTGTGCTGCTGATGGTGCACCACAAGTCTGTGGTGAGGAGGAGGATGGTGCTGGTGACTGGTGTGTATGTGTGTGTCAGACACTGTGCTGCTGATGGTGCACCACTCATCTGTGGTGAGGAGGAGGACGGTACTGGTGTGTATGTGTGTGACACCAAGCTGCTGATGGTGCACCACACGTCTGTGGTGAGGAGGAGGACGGTGCTGGTGACTTGCGGGTATGTGTGTGTGACACCGCGCTGCTGATGGTGCACCATGCGTCTGTGGTGAGGAGGAGGACGGTGCTGGTGACTGGTGTGTATGTGTGTGTCAGACACTGTGCTGCTGATGGTGCACCACATATCTGTGGTGAGGAGGAGGACGGTGCTGGTGACTGGAGTGTATCTGTGTCAGACTCTGTGCTGCTGATGGTGCACCACGTGTCTGTGGTGAGGAGGAGGACAGTGCTGGTGACTGGTGTGTATGTGTGTGTCAGACACTGTGCTGCTGATGGTGCACCACGCGTCTGTGGTGAGGAGGAGGACGGTGCTGGTGACTCATGTGTATGTGTGTGTCAGACACCGCGCTGCTGATGGTGCACCACGCGTCTGTGGTGAGGAGGAGGACGGTGCTGGTGACTAGTGTGTATGTGTGTGTCAGACACCATGCTGCTGATGGTACACCACACGTCTGTGGTGAGGAGGAGGACGGTGCTGGTGACTGGAGTGTATCTGTGTGTCAGACACCGTGCTGCTGATGGTGCACCACACGTCTGTGGTGAGGAGGAGGACGGTGCTGGTGACTGGAGTGTATGTGTGTGTCAGACACCGTGCTGCTGATGGTGCACCACGCGTCTGTGGTGAGGAGGAGGACGGTGCTGGTGACTGGTGTGTATGTGTGTGTCAGACACTGTGCTGCTGATGGTGAACCACGCGTCTGTGGTGAGGAGGAGGACGGTGCTGGTGACTGGTGTGTATGTGTGTGTCAGACACTGTGCTGCTGATGGTGCACCACGCGTCTGTGGTGAGGAGGAGGACGGTGCTGGTGACTGGTGTGTATGTGTGTGTCAGACACTGTGCTGCTTATGGTGCACCACACCTCTGTGGTGAGGAGGAGGACGGTGCTGGTGACTGGTGTGTTTGTGTGTGTCAGACACTGCGCTGCTGATGGTGCACCACGCGTCTGTGGTGAGGAGGAGGACGGTACTGGTGACTGGTGTGTATGTGTGTGTCAGACACTGTGCTGCTGATGGTGCATCACGCGTCTGGTGAGGAGGAGGACGGTGCTGGTGACTGGTGTGTATGCGTGTGTCAGACACTGTGCTGCTGATGGTACACCACACGCCTGTGGTGAGGAGGAGGACGGTGCTGGTAACTAGTGTGTATGTGTGTGTCAGACACTGGGCTGCTGATGGTGCACCACGCGTCTGTGGTGAGGAGGAGGACGGTGCTGGTGACTGGTGTGTATGTGTGTGTCAGACACTGTGCTGCTGATGGTGCACCACACATCTGTGGTGAGGAGGAGGACGGTGCTGGTGACTGGTGTGTATGTGTGTGTCAGACACCGTGCTGCTGATGGTGCACCACACGTCTGTGGTGAGGAGGAGGACGGTGCTGGTGACTGGAGTGTATCTGTGTGTCAGATACTGTGCTGCTGATGGTGCACCACGCGTCTGTGGTGAGGAGGAGGACGGTGCTGGTGACTGGAGTGTATGTGTGTGTCAGACACTGTGCTGCTGATGGTGCACCACGCGTCTGTGGTGAGGAGGAGGACGGTGCTGGTGACTGGTGTGTATGTGTGTGTCAGACACCGCGCTGCTGATGGTACACCACATGTCTGTGGTGAGGAGGAGGACGGTGCTGGTGACTTGCGGGTATGTGTGTTTGACACCGCGCTGCTGATGGTGCACCATGCATCTGTGGTGAGGAGGAGGACGGTGCTGGTGACTGGTGTGTATGTGTGTGTCAGACACTGTGCTGCTGATGGTGCACCACACGTCTGTGGTGAGGATGAGGACGGTGCTGGTGACTTGCGGGTATGTGTGTTTGACACCGCGCTGCTGATGGTGCACCATGCGGCTGTGGTGAGGAGGAGGACGGTGCTGGTGACTGGTGTGTATGAGTGTGTCAGACACTGTGCTGCTGATGGTGCACCACACGTTTGTGGTGAGGATGAGGACGGTGCTGTTGACTGGTGTGTATATGTGTGTCAGACACTGTGCTGCTGATGGTACATCACGCGTCTGTGGTGAGGAGGAGGACGGTGCTGGTGACTGGTGTGTATGTGTGTGTCAGACACTGTGCTGCTGATGGTACACCACACGTCTGTGGTGAGGAGAAGGACGGTGCTGGTAACTGGTGTGTATGTGTGTGTCAGACACTGTGCTGCTGATGGTGCACCACACGTCTGTGGTGAGGAGGAGGATGGTGCTGGTGACTGGTGTGTATGTGTGTGTCAGACACTGTGCTGCTGATGGTGCACCACTCATCTGTGGTGAGGAGGAGGACGGTACTGGTGTGTATGTGTGTGACACCAAGCTGCTGATGGTGCACCACACGTCTGTGGTGAGGAGGAGGACGGTGCTGGTGACTTGCGGGTATGTGTGTGTGACACCGCGCTGCTGATGGTGCACCATGCATCTGTGGTGAGGAGGAGGACGGTGCTGGTGACTGGTGTGTATGTGTGTGTCAGACACTGTGCTGCTGATGGTGCACCACATATCTGTGGTGAGGAGGAGGACGGTGCTGGTGACTGGAGTGTATCTGTGTGTCAGACTCTGTGCTGCTGATGGTGCACCACGTGTCTGTGGTGAGGAGGAGGACAGTGCTGGTGACTGGTGTGTATGTGTGTGTCAGACACTGTGCTGCTGATGGTGCACCACGCGTCTGTGGTGAGGAGGAGGACGGTGCTGGTGACTCATGTGTATGTGTGTGTCAGACACCGCGCTGCTGATGGTGCACCACGCGTCTGTGGTGAGGAGGAGGACGGTGCTGGTGACTAGTGTGTATGTGTGTGTCAGACACCATGCTGCTGATGGTACACCACACGTCTGTGGTGAGGAGGAGGACGGTGCTGGTGACTGGAGTGTATCTGTGTGTCAGACACCGTGCTGCTGATGGTGCACCACACGTCTGTGGTGAGGAGGAGGACGGTGCTGGTGACTGGAGTGTATGTGTGTGTCAGACACTGTGCTGCTGATGGTGCACCACGCGTCTGTGGTGAGGAGGAGGACGGTGCTGGTGACTGGTGTGTATGTGTGTGTCAGACACTGTGCTGCTGATGGTGAACCACGCGTCTGTGGTGAGGAGGAGGACGGTGCTGGTGACTGGTGTGTATGTGTGTGTCAGACACTGTGCTGCTGATGGTGCACCACGCGTCTGTGGTGAGGAGGAGGACGGTGCTGGTGACTGGTGTGTATGTGTGTGTCAGACACTGTGCTGCTTATGGTGCACCACACCTCTGTGGTGAGGAGGAGGACGGTGCTGGTGACTGGTGTGTTTGTGTGTGTCAGACACTGCGCTGCTGATGGTGCACCACGCGTCTGTGGTGAGGAGGAGGACGGTACTGGTGACTGGTGTGTATGTGTGTGTCAGACACTGTGCTGCTGATGGTGCATCACGCGTCTGGTGAGGAGGAGGACGGTGCTGGTGACTGGTGTGTATGCGTGTGTCAGACACTGTGCTGCTGATGGTACACCACACGCCTGTGGTGAGGAGGAGGACGGTGCTGGTAACTAGTGTGTATGTGTGTGTCAGACACTGGGCTGCTGATGGTGCACCACGCGTCTGTGGTGAGGAGGAGGACGGTGCTGGTGACTGGAGTGTATGTGTGTGTCAGACACTGTGCTGCTGATGGTGCACCACGCGTCTGTGGTGAGGAGGAGGACGGTGCTGGTGACTGGTGTGTATGTGTGTGTCAGACACTGTGCTGCTGATGGTGAACCACGCGTCTGTGGTGAGGAGGAGGACGGTGCTGGTGACTGGTGTGTATGTGTGTGTCAGACACTGTGCTGCTGATGGTGAACCACGCGTCTGTGGTGAGGAGGAGGACGGTGCTGGTGACTGGTGTGTATGTGTGTGTCAGACACTGTGCTGCTTATGGTGCACCACACCTCTGTGGTGAGGAGGAGGACGGTGCTGGTGACTGGTGTGTTTGTGTGTGTCAGACACTGCGCTGCTGATGGTGCACCACGCGTCTGTGGTGAGGAGGAGGACGGTACTGGTGACTGGTGTGTATGTGTGTGTCAGACACTGTGCTGCTGATGGTGCATCACGCGTCTGGTGAGGAGGAGGACGGTGCTGGTGACTGGTGTGTATGCGTGTGTCAGACACTGTGCTGCTGATGGTACACCACACGCCTGTGGTGAGGAGGAGGACGGTGCTGGTAACTAGTGTGTATGTGTGTGTCAGACACTGGGCTGCTGATGGTGCACCACGCGTCTGTGGTGAGGAGGAGGACGGTGCTGGTGACTGGTGTGTATGTGTGTGTCAGACACTGTGCTGCTGATGGTGCACCACACATCTGTGGTGAGGAGGAGGACGGTGCTGGTGACTGGTGTGTATGTGTGTGTCAGACACCGTGCTGCTGATGGTGCACCACACGTCTGTGGTGAGGAGGAGGACGGTGCTGGTGACTGGAGTGTATCTGTGTGTCAGATACTGTGCTGCTGATGGTGCACCACGCGTCTGTGGTGAGGAGGAGGACGGTGCTGGTGACTGGAGTGTATGTGTGTGTCAGACACTGTGCTGCTGATGGTGCACCACGCGTCTGTGGTGAGGAGGAGGACGGTGCTGGTGACTGGTGTGTATGTGTGTGTCAGACACCGCGCTGCTGATGGTACACCACATGTCTGTGGTGAGGAGGAGGACGGTGCTGGTGACTTGCGGGTATGTGTGTTTGACACCGCGCTGCTGATGGTGCACCATGCATCTGTGGTGAGGAGGAGGACGGTGCTGGTGACTGGTGTGTATGTGTGTGTCAGACACTGTGCTGCTGATGGTGCACCACACGTCTGTGGTGAGGATGAGGACGGTGCTGGTGACTTGCGGGTATGTGTGTTTGACACCGCGCTGCTGATGGTGCACCATGCGGCTGTGGTGAGGAGGAGGACGGTGCTGGTGACTGGTGTGTATGAGTGTGTCAGACACTGTGCTGCTGATGGTGAACCACACGTTTGTGGTGAGGATGAGGACGGTGCTGTTGACTGGTGTGTATATGTGTGTCAGACACTGTGCTGCTGATGGTACATCACGCGTCTGTGGTGAGGAGGAGGACGGTGCTGGTGACTGGTGTGTATGTGTGTGTCAGACACTGTGCTGCTGATGGTACACCACACGTCTGTGGTGAGGAGAAGGACGGTGCTGGTAACTGGTGTGTATGTGTGTGTCAGACACTGTGCTGCTGATGGTGCACCACACGTCTGTGGTGAGGAGGAGGATGGTGCTGGTGACTGGTGTGTATGTGTGTGTCAGACACTGTGCTGCTGATGGTGCACCACTCATCTGTGGTGAGGAGGAGGACGGTACTGGTGTGTATGTGTGTGACACCAAGCTGCTGATGGTGCACCACACGTCTGTGGTGAGGAGGAGGACGGTGCTGGTGACTTGCGGGTATGTGTGTGTGACACCGCGCTGCTGATGGTGCACCATGCATCTGTGGTGAGGAGGAGGACGGTGCTGGTGACTGGTGTGTATGTGTGTGTCAGACACTGTGCTGCTGATGGTGCACCACATATCTGTGGTGAGGAGGAGGACGGTGCTGGTGACTGGAGTGTATCTGTGTGTCAGACTCTGTGCTGCTGATGGTGCACCACGTGTCTGTGGTGAGGAGGAGGACAGTGCTGGTGACTGGTGTGTATGTGTGTGTCAGACACTGTGCTGCTGATGGTGCACCACGCGTCTGTGGTGAGGAGGAGGACGGTGCTGGTGACTCATGTGTATGTGTGTGTCAGACACCGCGCTGCTGATGGTGCACCACGCGTCTGTGGTGAGGAGGAGGACGGTGCTGGTGACTAGTGTGTATGTGTGTGTCAGACACCATGCTGCTGATGGTACACCACACGTCTGTGGTGAGGAGGAGGACGGTGCTGGTGACTGGAGTGTATCTGTGTGTCAGACACCGTGCTGCTGATGGTGCACCACACGTCTGTGGTGAGGAGGAGGACGGTGCTGGTGACTGGAGTGTATGTGTGTGTCAGACACTGTGCTGCTGATGGTGCACCACGCGTCTGTGGTGAGGAGGAGGACGGTGCTGGTGACTGGTGTGTATGTGTGTGTCAGACACTGTGCTGCTGATGGTGAACCACGCGTCTGTGGTGAGGAGGAGGACGGTGCTGGTGACTGGTGTGTATGTGTGTGTCAGACACTGTGCTGCTGATGGTGCACCACGCGTCTGTGGTGAGGAGGAGGACGGTGCTGGTGACTGGTGTGTATGTGTGTGTCAGACACTGTGCTGCTTATGGTGCACCACACCTCTGTGGTGAGGAGGAGGACGGTGCTGGTGACTGGTGTGTTTGTGTGTGTCAGACACTGCGCTGCTGATGGTGCACCACGCGTCTGTGGTGAGGAGGAGGACGGTACTGGTGACTGGTGTGTATGTGTGTGTCAGACACTGTGCTGCTGATGGTGCATCACGCGTCTGGTGAGGAGGAGGACGGTGCTGGTGACTGGTGTGTATGCGTGTGTCAGACACTGTGCTGCTGATGGTACACCACACGCCTGTGGTGAGGAGGAGGACGGTGCTGGTAACTAGTGTGTATGTGTGTGTCAGACACTGGGCTGCTGATGGTGCACCACGCGTCTGTGGTGAGGAGGAGGACGGTGCTGGTGACTGGTGTGTATGTGTGTGTCAGACACTGTGCTGCTGATGGTGCACCACACATCTGTGGTGAGGAGGAGGACGGTGCTGGTGACTGGTGTGTATGTGTGTGTCAGACACCGTGCTGCTGATGGTGCACCACACGTCTGTGGTGAGGAGGAGGACGGTGCTGGTGACTGGAGTGTATCTGTGTGTCAGATACTGTGCTGCTGATGGTGCACCACGCGTCTGTGGTGAGGAGGAGGACGGTGCTGGTGACTGGAGTGTATGTGTGTGTCAGACACTGTGCTGCTGATGGTGCACCACGCGTCTGTGGTGAGGAGGAGGACGGTGCTGGTGACTGGTGTGTATGTGTGTGTCAGACACCGCGCTGCTGATGGTACACCACATGTCTGTGGTGAGGAGGAGGACGGTGCTGGTGACTTGCGGGTATGTGTGTTTGACACCACGCTGCTGATGGTGCACCATGCATCTGTGGTGAGGAGGAGGACGGTGCTGGTGACTGGTGTGTATGTGTGTGTCAGACACTGTGCTGCTGATGGTGCACCACACGTCTGTGGTGAGGATGAGGACGGTGCTGGTGACTTGCGGGTATGTGTGTTTGACACCGCGCTGCTGATGGTGCACCATGCGGCTGTGGTGAGGAGGAGGACGGTGCTGGTGACTGGTGTGTATGAGTGTGTCAGACACTGTGCTGCTGATGGTGCACCACACGTTTGTGGTGAGGATGAGGACGGTGCTGTTGACTGGTGTGTATATGTGTGTCAGACACTGTGCTGCTGATGGTACATCACGCGTCTGTGGTGAGGAGGAGGACGGTGCTGGTGACTGGTGTGTATGTGTGTGTCAGACACTGTGCTGCTGATGGTACACCACACGTCTGTGGTGAGGAGAAGGACGGTGCTGGTAACTGGTGTGTATGTGTGTGTCAGACACTGTGCTGCTGATGGTGCACCACACGTCTGTGGTGAGGAGGAGGATGGTGCTGGTGACTGGTGTGTATGTGTGTGTCAGACACTGTGCTGCTGATGGTGCACCACTCATCTGTGGTGAGGAGGAGGATGGTACTGGTGTGTATGTGTGTGACACCAAGCTGCTGATGGTGCACCACACGTCTGTGGTGAGGAGGAGGACGGTGCTGGTGACTTGCGGGTATGTGTGTGTGACACCGCACTGCTGATGGTGCACCATGCGTCTGTGGTGAGGAGGAGGATGGTGCTGGTGACTGGTGTGTATGTGTGTGTCAGACACTGTGCTGCTGATGGTGCACCACATATCTGTGGTGAGGAGGAGGACGGTGCTGGTGACTGGAGTGTATCTGTGTGTCAGACTCTGTGCTGCTGATGGTGCACCACGTGTCTGTGGTGAGGAGGAGGACAGTGCTGGTGACTGGTGTGTATGTGTGTGTCAGACACTGTGCTGCTGATGGTGCACCACGCGTCTGTGGTGAGGAGGAGGACGGTGCTGGTGACTCATGTGTATGTGTGTGTCAGACACCGCGCTGCTGATGGTGCACCACGCGTCTGTGGTGAGGAGGAGGACGGTGCTGGTGACTAGTGTGTATGTGTGTGTCAGACACCATGCTGCTGATGGTACACCACACGTCTGTGGTGAGGAGGAGGACGGTGCTGGTGACTGGAGTGTATCTGTGTGTCAGACACCGTGCTGCTGATGGTGCACCACACGTCTGTGGTGAGGAGGAGGACGGTGCTGGTGACTGGAGTGTATGTGTGTGTCAGACACTGTGCTGCTGATGGTGCACCACGCGTCTGTGGTGAGGAGGAGGACGGTGCTGGTGACTGGTGTGTATGTGTGTGTCAGACACTGTGCTGCTGATGGTGAACCACACGTCTGTGGTGAGGAGGAGGACGGTGCTGGTGACTGGTGTGTATGTGTGTGTCAGACACTGTGCTGCTGATGGTGCACCACGCGTCTGTGGTGAGGAGGAGGACGGTGCTGGTGACTGGTGTGTATGTGTGTGTCAGACACTGTGCTGCTTATGGTGCACCACACCTCTGTGGTGAGGAGGAGGACGGTGCTGGTGACTGGTGTGTTCGTGTGTGTCAGACACTGCGCTGCTGATGGTGCACCACGCGTCTGTGGTGAGGAGGAGGACGGTACTGGTGACTGGTGTGTATGTGTGTGTCAGACACTGTGCTGCTGATGGTGCATCACGCGTCTGGTGAGGAGGAGGACGGTGCTGGTGACTGGTGTGTATGCGTGTGTCAGACACTGTGCTGCTGATGGTACACCACACGCCTGTGGTGAGGAGGAGGACGGTGCTGGTAACTAGTGTGTATGTGTGTGTCAGACACTGGGCTGCTGATGGTGCACCACGCGTCTGTGGTGAGGAGGAGGACGGTGCTGGTGACTGGTGTGTATGTGTGTGTCAGACACTGTGCTGCTGATGGTGCACCACACATCTGTGGTGAGGAGGAGGACGGTGCTGGTGACTGGTGTGTATGTGTGTGTCAGACACCGTGCTGCTGATGGTGCACCACACGTCTGTGGTGAGGAGGAGGACGGTGCTGGTGACTGGAGTGTATCTGTGTGTCAGATACTGTGCTGCTGATGGTGCACCACGCGTCTGTGGTGAGGAGGAGGACGGTGCTGGTGACTGGAGTGTATGTGTGTGTCAGACACTGTGCTGCTGATGGTGCACCACGCGTCTGTGGTGAGGAGGAGGACGGTGCTGGTGACTGGTGTGTATGTGTGTGTCAGACACTGTGCTGCTGATGGTGAACCACGCGTCTGTGGTGAGGAGGAGGACGGTGCTGGTGACTGGTGTGTTTGTGTGTGTCAGACACTGCGCTGCTGATGGTGCACCACGCGTCTGTGGTGAGGAGGAGGACGGTGCTCGTGACTGGTGTGTATGTCTGTGTCAGACACTGTGCTACTGATGGTGCCCCAGGTGGTACTGGTGATTGGTGTGTATGTTTGTGTCAGACACCATGCTGCTGATGGTGCACCAGGTGGTGTTGGTAACTGGTGTGTGTGTGTGCGTGTGTGCGTTTGTGTGACACTGCGCTGCTGTAGTGCACCACTGTCTGTGGTGAGGAGGAG